>VYZX01008974.1:0-101781 GCA_013401335.1 Brachypteracias leptosomus
AGCTCAGACAGACCCACTCCAAGTACCCAAAAGGGGCCTGAGTCACTCTCTTCTTCATCATGTAAGGCTCCAGTGTTCACCGCCCTCAGAACTGTGGGAAAAAAACATTCTGTTCATTACCCATTGATAAAATCAATAGTTACTTTCTCCATTTTATAAGCTTTCTTAAAACTGATTTTTTTTCCCAAGTGTCCCGTTGAGGATCTTCCAACCTTGTGTGCTGTGAAGTCTGCTCTGTCACTGGGTTACATTTTTTTCCTTTCCTGCCAGCAAGAGCAGTATCCATAATCCTAGCTTTTTCCGTAGCATTTCTCAGTCCTGTGACTAGACCCTTTGAAGCCCTACTGGAACTGAAGTGATTCACCACCCAGGGAACCTTCCCATCTGTGAGCAGTGTTAAGAGGCCCAAATGAATTATTTAACCACTACTGGACATTTCAAATATCCAGGGCACATCACCTGGAGCAGTAAATCTTGGACAAGCGGTCGGAGTGGCTTAGGAAGAAAAGCAAGGCACTGGCTGGCTGCATTGCAAAGGCCAAGGACCACAACCTTCTCATATAAACATGCTCAGATTTCATCCTGTGGACTCATGGCTCAAAGCTGAAGCACGGGCATGTGGCAACTGTCCAGCTTGCACCATGCAGGCATGATGCCCCTTAGAGTCTGCCAGGGATCAGTGTGGGCATTCTGCTTGCCTATTCACTAAGAAAAGATGTAAAATTATTTAACGGATGTTAAATGCACATTTCGTAACCCTGAGACCACAGGTATGATTCCTTTTCAGTCACTCTGGCGTATGTAATATTCAATTTCATGGATTTTAAAATTAAGCATGAAAATTTTGTCAGTGCTCACCACCTGCAGGAGCCTAGGTAACTTCACATACCAGTGGCAATTGAACTGATGTTGACAGTGTTCAGAGTTCTGCTCATCACCTTCACTTCGTTTCAGTGTTTATATAAAATATATGATGGCTTCTGATGTCTTTAATGTGCTTTAAGAGAAGCTTCTTTTCTTTTTTGATTAACCTTATTATCCCTTTGTTCTCCCTTGAATTTTCCAGAAATTGCTGAGAGCAATGGCAGAGGATAAGAAAAGCTAGAAAATTTCAACAAGATGTGCATTAAAATGAATTTCTGAATACTTTTATTGAGTACCTACAGTTACGTATTTTATGTTCATTGAACATAAAAGGCCTGATTTTGAAAACTGCTGTCCAGTCAAAGTTCCCATGGATTGTGAGGCTGTTGTGTGCATAATAAGACACATCTGTGCAGGCTGGTAGTAGCTACCAATCACAGTTTTTATAGTATACTCCAAGTGAATGAAGAATCCATCCCATGGGGATCTCCATGATCCTCTTAATAGTAAAGGTAAGTAAAATGGCTTACCTGTCTTTCCATGGATCCAAGAAATGACAGAAATCAACCATTTTTCAAAATTTCATGTTGCAGCTCACAGATTTCTGGTCCAAACCATACCAGGCTTGAGGAATTTCAAAGGAAACATCTTTTTCCAAGAGTGAACATTAATGGAGCAGCAGACTGTTATAAGAAAGTGCTTTTTACGTGGCCTCAGGTTCTGCTCTCTCAAACTTACGTAGTCCAGCTTAGCAGCACAACTGAGAAGGAATAATACTGGTAACGTATCCACCCAGGAGCCTTCCATATTCTTTCCCTCAGTAGGGCTACAGCCCATTGCTGAGTTTTATTCATGTAACTCAGGGTGATGGGAAGTTATAAAAAAAATATCTAAAGCATCACAGAGTTCTCGTCACTTCCAGTCTTGTGCTTGTGGATAGGTGAGAGTCAAGATCAGGCTGAAAAGCTCAACTCAGCAGGAGCCCCAGGAGAGGAGCCATTCCCTTCAGGGTGGGAATATATAAAGTGCTCTGTGTATACCATCAAATAGTCAACACAAAAATGGTCATACACCAAAAGGCCTGAGTTCTTCATCCTCTTTATGAAAAGAGACTGGAAAAATATTGCAAAAAGGAAGCTGATGGTTCCTTCCAACTAGGAACTGGCAACTATTGACACTACACTCTAGAGGTTTCTGTTTAGGATCCTGTAGTAAGTGAGAATTACACTTGTGAGTCATTCCAGCGACTGCTGGTTTAGCATGTCTAGGATGGTCAGCTCCTTATGTTGCTACTCACCTGTCTCAGGAGCACTTGCAATGCATGTCTGAAGTCCTCTTCTCCCCACCCATCTCCTCTCTTCTCTAAGCCAGCCTGACACCACTGCCTGCTTGGTGATGTTGGAGTCTAAACTTCCTCCCTAATTCATTTGGATCATAGTTAATAGTACTTCGGTATTTACACAGTACTTGAATATTCAAAGCATTTTACAAATATTCTCTAATTAACTTTTAAGTGTTTCCTGGCAGAATCATAGAGAGTAGAGATGCAAAATGCTTAGAGATAGAAAAATACTCTACCCATGGCAATTTACAAAATACTCAAAGACAGAGGCATCAATTGCTTCCTTTGAGACTATTGGAAAAAATGATCACCAACATGTATTAGCACCTTCCTTTCTTCTACTCCCTACCCTCACTCTGCAAGAATCTCACAAGACTAATTAGATATTGGTATGTGTCTGGACCAGTCTCTGTAATTCCTCTTCTTCCTTCTGTTTGATGGAGTGTCATCTGCTCTGTAATTTGATTATCTGATAGTATTCTGTCTGATTATACAACATTAAAGAAAAGGATTAGGGAAAAGAGGACAGTGAGTGAAGCAAAGACAAAATAACTTCTGAAAAACTGCCTAGATTAGTTGTGTGAACAGCTCACATCCAGTGAGTGAAATTATATCTTCCAGGTGATAACCAGGACTGATAAATCTATATTTTTAAAGGAAAAAATGGAAATTAAAAGCAACCATTTTGGAGATATGGGATTTAAAATGTGTTCCTCATGCAGACAGAGAAGGCATTAACAAAGCAATCTTAAAGTGTTAATGCACTTTGCTTTGATCAATGTCAATAAGTATCTCTCTGCAATTAGCTTTCTAAATGAACACACTGAATTGTTGGTTAAATTGTCTTGGATTGCAGTTTGGTAGGATCCATTTCAATGTCACTAGGCTAGAAGCCACTCGTCTCTCTATGTTCATAACTTAGTTTTCACAGGATGGGGTGAATGGATTTAGAATCTACCTCTGCCAACTGAGAGATCTTCTTTTTCAGTCTGCCTTAATGCCTTCTCCTGCATACATATTCCTCCCACTGAGCTTTGGGAAACAAATTCCAGCACAAAGCAAATAATTTCTTATTTGGGTTTTTATTGTGGCAAGGGAGCAAAACAGAGCAGCAAATCTTCTCCTTTTCGGTGGTGATAAGCCATTATGTCAGGGCAACTGCTGAAACAACAGCCTAACACAGGGGTTGACCCCAAGTGAGATGCAGTTGTTGCTGAGAAGATGTCCAATGTGTTTATATGACAGGTGCTGACTGGGAGCCCTGAGAGCTACAACTTCTGACCCCTTACCAAGTGGGAGAAAAGAGTTTCTGTTGTGTGGATACACTGATGATATTTCCCAGGACTCTCAAGCTCAGAAAAGCTTGCTTCTGTGATTGAGTCCCATGACAAAGTTCATTAAAAACCTTGTTTAAACTTGTTTAAACCTTGAGGTCATACTGAACGACATGGTTAAGTTGACAACATTGTGTTTCAGAATGGGCCCACATCCTTTTGGACTCGAGCCTGTCTTGCACCTGCACTAGCCCAGCTCAACATGACTTGAAGGCTCAAGGTTTTGAGGAGCTCCAGGACAGGACTCTGCTGCCCCTTAGCATGGGCTTTGCCTTTTCTGCAGCATGAAAGGGATGGACTTGGTGCACTCAGCTGGGTCTGCTGTTCACCCCATGTGCTCTGGAGGAAATGTCACTCATGGACCCAGGGTGGGCAGGGCCGGTCAGCCCAGGGACTTCCCAATGAGGAGGTCAGGACAACCTCCATCTTATAGCATCAGAATGAAAAGTTGGACTAAATTAAAGAGGAGACAGCAAAGCAGTGGTCTGGTTTACCAACAGAGGAAGAGAGTGACTACTTGGCAGATCTCTTTACGTTCACAGGGAAATGGCAAAGACCAGCTGTTCATTGCCTTAACCCTTTCCCTTGACATTTACTTAAACATGCTTTTTTTAAAATAAAACTGACACATGGCTTCTAGAGAGAGATTTTTCAGTGCCTGTACCATGAAGCTTGTCCCAGACCCCCACTCCACAAGTGGCTTTATCTTTTAGGGAAGATATATGGGAGGAGAGATGGGCTTATTAGGAAGTTGAACAGAGGAGGCAAACTGCAGTTTGTCTTGTAAGCAACAGCAGCAGTTGCTGAAGCTTTTTCTTGCTTGCTCTCATCTGCCACATTGCAAGAATGATCCTTGTAGCCAAGCAGGTCTCCCTCACCTTCTGGACACCCACAGAAGAAAGTTATCCCTGTGTTTGTGGACCTCACTAAAACTGCTTTCTAACTCAGAGCTGACCTTGGCTCTGAGTCTGTGACGGGTGAGAAAAGTCATGTTATACTTTATAAAGGCTAAATATCGACTGGTTTTAAATGATTAAACTCTTACATGCTATTAATGGGTTAATCTAGGAGACATGGCAGGACAGATGAACAAAACTAATGTATTAGCAGCAATTTTCAGTACCTACTGAAAGAGGGAAGTTCTTGCTTAACCAAACATGGCTGGATAGCTGAACTTACCTTTACTAAACATGGATCCCGAACTCATTTCAGATCCCTGCTCTTTGGGGTTTGGACCAGATGATCTTTAAAGTTCCCTTCCAACCCAAAGCATTCTATGATTCTTTGGAAGGTGTAAACCTGTAGTCCTGAGCTGCAGGGAACATAGTATATGCCATCTCTGAACTGTAATTAGGAGAATTCATATGTTTCATAGTGTGCTTCTGCTGAAGCCAGGAGCAAAATAAATGACTGAATGAATAAAGTCTCTTTACGTCAGTGGAGACCAAATTATCTAACAAATTAACAATAAATACCTTGCTAAATTAAATCTTGTTTTCTTCAAATAGCCACAAGGAGTGTGAACATTCAGCAGCAAGCTGATTGCATAAAAACAAAGACATCTCAGGCAAATGCCAAATATTACAAACAAGGTATTGTTTAACATCCTGATGCTCAGATAAGAGTTTATGAACGTTATTCAGACCTTATATAAGCATTCCCTTTTCTCTTTAAAGGAAATCAAAGGCAAGATTCAAGGCAAAACAATGCTTCAAGTAAAAATTATTATACTATTAATACAGGATTTTATAATGAAAGCTGATTTTATCTTTCTCTATAAATACCTGCTTTCTCTCAGTGAGATACAACATACTCCTCACAATATTTCACTGCCTATGGTTCTTCTCTGCTCCCCTATATATACACACGTATATGTATGCATGCATTCCTACATAGATACACTCTCATGCACCACTTCCACACATCCTCAAGGGCTTTTTCAACTAATGGAGCACTCTAGCATCCTTAGGCTGAGATGAAATATTCAACATCTCACAGAGGTTATGCAATCCTTTTTTATATGTAATTAAACTACTCAAGTTTACATGGATTAAAAAATTCATAAACACTTCAGTCATCCTGGTTAAAGCTTCTGCTGGTACAATGGAGTCAATCCCTGCAAATATGCTGTACAAACTTTCTTGTGGTGCCAGGGAGCATTTTCTTCCTTTCCTCCCAAATAACTAACATGAAGAGACTGAAACGAAAATTACAAGTCTTTTGTACTTTTTTCTTATTATGGAAGCAACAGCCTCTGAAACAAGTTGTCTGTAAACAGTAATCCAACCAATTTATTGTATCCTTTGTCCCCTCCTCTTCTTTCCCCCAATATGTCCTAGCCCCAACTCCCCAGCCTGCAACGCTGATTTGCCAGAGGCAGCACTACCGTAGCAATCTGTTCAGGCTGGCTCTCATGCTATTACCAAACTGGATGTATTGCAGCTGAATTTTGCCAGACTTTTTCTCAGTGGGAATGTTAATATAAGCCCCTTTCCAGAACTACCAATTTTCACACGATTTATCACAGACTTCTCTTATTATTCAGGTTTTGGTAAAAACAGGTTCAATGGGTTTTGGTGAGTATGAGAGACAGCTGGACACACAAGAAAGTAGGCAGAGCAATCACATGAATTCTTTTTGCCTTCAGAAAGCCAACCTAGGAAAGAGAAGGGATGTAAAGAAATCTGTTCAGGCCAAGCTACAGCTATTAGTTGGGAGGGCATGGGAATAGGGATCCCACTGTGGGTGGACAATTCTGTACTTGTGCAAGTGCTTTTTTTGTTCCAGCTACTGAGTTAACTGATTTTATGGACTGATCAAAAAGGACAGAAATATTTCCATCTCTTATTGTGCTGCTAGCTCTCTTCCTCCTCAGGCCACCACCAAACTCAGCAACATCCCCTCAGCATATCTTCATCCTTTATTCTTCATCTGTTTGTTTTTCTCCGTCCTGAATCAGCCAAGAGGGAACACACCTCTGAGAGAAAGCTCAGCAAGCTGCCCCCAACAGGAAGCTCCTCTGACTAGCCCCAACAGGAACTCTCCAAACTGATCAGCTCCTTGTTGCTACTCACAAACTGGTTGGTTCCTGGTTGATATATCTCTAGCCTCACCTACCACCCCAACGACAATCACCTGTGGGAAGTTGGGGCCTCACACAGGTGGGGCAGGTTCTGCCTCTGGGGCCTTGGGGAACAAAACATGTTGCTGGATTGTGACTCATCCATAGGTCAACTCCAACTTGGGGCCCACAGTCCAGGCTCCAGCTCTTCACTTATACAACATAAAGATTAAAAAAACTAAATGGAAAGAGGAAAAAGCCAATAGTTCTCTGAGCAGCAGAACTGGTGCATTCCGGTTTTCCCTGTGCTTAAAGGGAACGAGAGCAGGTTTTCCACACCCTGGATCTCATCCTCCTCATCCCCCAGTGCAGCAGACTGTGCTCTCAGCTTAGTCCAAGTTCTGCTGGACTTGGGGCTGTTGTGCCCAGGCCAGCTGTCCCTCAGGCACTTGCTGTTTGCCAGGGGATAGCTTCTCTCAGGGCTTGATAGGAGACTGAGAAATCACTACATTTCCTTTCATGGCAGTGTACAGTTGGGACCCTTTTCTACCCAGCCACTGCTCTGCCTTGTGCCTGACATATTTAAGACCTTGATCAGTCTGTCATATTTGATTGAAATTGGCTGGTAGGTTCAAAAATTATTAAACAGTGAACAGACGGAGAGGTGAACACAGGGGTGGATAGGCAGGACAAAAATACATCTCCTCCAGAATCTACACCTAATCAAAGTTTAATTAAAGTTTCTCATGAAAGTCACCTGGATGAGAATCCTGATTTATGTTCCCATGATTTAATCATATTGTCACCTGACTTTCTTCCTGAGAAATCTAAGTATTACTCTAAGTGTATAGGCACCCCATGAAACTTCTTGCCTAAGAATCAGAAGTCCTCAGGTGCTGGTTTTCCAAACTCAGAGTAATATTTTAGCAAGAAATATACCATTAATATTATTTCCTCCTCTGTGTTGCTTTGCCTTCTGTTACTAAGCTATATGAATGAAAACACTCTGGTTTTTATGGGCAGTGACTGCAGAAAATAATACATAATTCAGAGAGAGGTCTTGAACTCAGCTACTGAAAGCTGCTTCACCCTACTATTTTTTTTTTCTTTCAGCTTTTGCACTTTAGCTGTCTTTTAAAAATCAGGTTAGTGCTTGTTTAAGAGCCTTAGTGACTTTGCACAGTATGAGAGCAGTAGGGAGAGTGATGGGGGGTGTGTCCTGGGAGAGACTGAGAGAGAAGGTGAGCTGGTGCAGGGCTTTTCCTGGATCCCAATATGAAAAGGCTGACAACAAAAGGCTTAATAAGATAACTGCTTTAATGAGGCAGAATAGGAAGAGAGATATAGATAGCAAATAAATGTTATGCCCCTTCAGATGCTGGGCACCTGCATTTGTGCAGCATTGGACTCAGCCTCCATGGATTTTCCTCTGGTGTGCTGCACAGAGCAGATCCTGTCTGTGGAGAGAAGGTGTCTTTTTTTGGTCACTCAAGAATTGTATTGTATATAAGAAAACAGCTCTACTCCTAAAGGATGCTCACACAAAAACTTCTTGCTACCCTTTTAGATGAAGTCAAGGCTAGGCAGATGGTGCTATTGCTGGTATGGAGTGGGAGGTCCAACAAGCTGGCTGAGCCAAGGGAAATGTGCAGCACAACATGGCCTGAAGGCCATGCTGGATGTGCAGCCCAGTGCAGGACTGACCTTTGTCTGCTCAGTTTGACAGTGATGTGGCTCATTCTGTCCCCAGTGAGCAGTGCTCTCCTAGTCAGGATCAATACACCACCCCTTGATCCATGTAGAGTTTACCTTTCCCAAATCTATATTATGAGTTGCAGGTTATATTAATAATATAGGGACTTCTTGAGCCCTAAGTGTGAGCCTTAACAGAGCAGACGTGGCCTGTCCAAAATCACTAACTCCTTGAATACGTCTTCAACAAGGCTCCCAGTACAGATGTGTGCTTTTTAAGATTTTCCTCTATATCTTCCATTTCAAAATAAGATAATACATGTAAAATGTGTATGAATCATTAAAAAATGTCACCAGAGAGCTACATTAAAGGGTACTGGATACTCTGTTGCAACTAGAAGTAATTCCTTACAATGGAAAACTGCTGTACTGCCGAACAAGCAATTACAAACACACAAAAGGAAACAACTAGATTCTTGAATCTTCTGGCTGTACCTCTGAACCTAATTAGTATAGCCTCCAACCACGTCAAAGTGCTTCATTAATGAACCTCTGAATCATCTGTACTCCTCTGTGACTGATAACCATGACTCAGTATTACCAGCAACAGGAGTGAGGTGGTTTGGTGGTACAGGCATTAAATTGTTCAGTCTCCAGGTTCTGCCATGAACTTGCATGGACAAGCTGTCACCTATGCACCTCAGGTCTTTATTGAAAGGAAATGCTCCTCAACACTGTGACGTTTATATTACCCAAAGAATGGATCATGCATTGAAATGAGCCTTGAGCCCAGCAGAGTTTTCTAGATAAAGTGCTTGATAAAGCAAAGAAAGTATGCACAGCTGGGAGTCCTCAAATGCAGAACGACCTAACTTTCCAGATGTTTCACAAGAAAGAAATTTTGGAAATTGCTAAGTTGTAGCAGTTAGGAAAGGAGGAGCATGGTATTAAGGAAATGGTAATTAAGAGTTCATAGGAGAAGAATGGATAAAGGAAAGGAAAAGAAATAGTGAGCAGAGCTGTTTAAATGAACAAAGAAAAGACCGGGGTAAATCAGGGAAAGAAAATTAAGTTATTATCAGATTATGCAGAGAGAGTTTAATGAGAAAAGTGAATGCAGAAATCCTGGTAAGGAAACCAGAGAAGCCTGTTTAATGAATGGAGGAAATAACTATCTCAGATCATTAATTAAAACAAAACTGCTCTCGTAAGATACTAGGTAAAACTAATATCCACAGATGCCATCATATTCAGATTGATCCTGATGACAAAGATACATTTTTGCTGCTGCTTTTCTTGCAGAGACACATTAATAATGCATATCTTAATTACATTCAACTACAGAACCTATGTACTAGAGTGGAGCCACTTTGGTGATGAATAGAGTGGTCTGCCAATTTGTCATCTTGCAAAGTACAATACTGGGAAAAGCCTAGCTTGGCTGTGTAAAGCTGTAAGGACTGCTCTGTAAGAGAAGAATGAAAAATATGTATAAAATATTCATTATACTGAATAGTAGTAGGTCCCCAACATGAATAGTGTGCTATGCAAGAGTATACTATGCAACATGACTTCTGGCCTCCTCATTATAGCTCAGATATATTGTTAGATGTACCTGAAGTACAAAGAGTTCATAAAGTGACAACAAAATAAAAGAAAGATAAGGTTTGTACAACAAAAAGCATTGCCAAATCACAGATCTGTCAAACTGAAAATCAGAAAAAGTAATGAAAATAGAACATTTCAGAAAAAGTTATTGTAGTTTAAGGAATCTAAACACTTTAAACAGATTTATCTGATTTTTCGGATGTTCTTATAAATCCACCAAACAAAGAAAAGCTTGAGTTATCTTTACATCACCTGTTTTCAAATAGCATAAAAAATTCTCAACAGATTTTTTTGCACATTGGCACATATACTGCTTACTATGATCTACTGCTAACATATTGTCACAATACAAGGATGGTAAGATCTTCTCCCTGAGAAGTTGTCAGTCAAAATCCTGTTTACCCTAGCATTCCATAAAATCCAAGTATAACAAGCTTTTGTGTCAGTTTTTGGTTTTGACTATAAAATCATAGAATGGTTTGGGTTGGAAGGGACCTGAAAGATCATCTAGTTTCAAATCCCTGCCATAGGCAGGGACACCTCCCACTAGCCCAGGTTGCTCAAAGCCTCATCCAGCCTAGTCTTGAACACATCCAGTGCTGGGGCATCTACAGCCTCCCTGGGCAACATGTTCCAGTGACTCAACACCCTCAGAGTGAAAAATTTCTTCTCACATCTAAACTAAGTTTCCCCTTCTCCAGTTTAAAGCCATCACCCCTCATCCTATCACTACAAACCCTTGTAAAAAGTCCCTCCCTAGCCTTCTTGTAGGCCCCTTTCAGATACTGGAAAGCTGTAATGAGGTCTTCACTGAGCCTTCTTTTCTCCAGGCTGAACAACCCGAACTCTCGCAGAGTGTCCTGGTAGGAGAAGTTTTCCAGCCCTCTGATGGACCTATGATGAAGACCTTTGATGCTAGCTTTAGATGAGGATGTCATAAACCCAGTGGAGCAGACATTGAAAGTCTCTGTCTGAAGCTATCCACGTAAAGGAAACTTCCAGTACTGTGGAGATCTTGAGGATCTGTTTTATGCTGGTTCTGTTTGTTAGTCTCTTTGCCAGGGATCTGGCTGCCTAATACTTAGTTTTACTCCTCAAATAGAACTGTCTTGTAATCAAGTTTCTTCTCCTTTCATTCCCAGACTGCAAGGACCACTGATCAGATACAAACGAGGTTTTGTCCTCTCTATTAGAGTGCTGTAACATCTTATTTCACACTTCCGCTCTCATCTTTCTATTGAAAGCCCATTCATGTTGGCTTTTGTTTTTGTTGAACTTCCCCAGTCTCTCCAAGTCTGAGCTCAGAGCACTTCAATCATTTATCTTCATGTGGGTTTGCACTGGAGTGATGTGAGGTGTTATCTCTGAATAATTTTTCACTTTAAGCAATCCATCATATGAAGTCAGACAGGACAAGCATTAGGAGTTCTGTGTGGCACAAATAAAGTTCTGCAATGAATGTGGAACAAGCTAAAAAGATCATATAACAAATCTTCTTGTCCTTTTTTTTCATCTTTGACCTTGAATATAAACACTGGATTGACGCCCGTCTCCATACTGATATAGTAATACCTGTCAGTGAAGAAAGAGTGGTGATTTTTGTGAATGAAAAAGAAGATTCAGGTAACTAAAGTCTTCTATTGCTTTTTCCTATCAATGGCTTTCTAGACAATATTAATTCAACAATGCCAAATTTTTTTGTTTATGAGGCATGGTAGTAGATGCATGGAAGTACAGTGGCTTCCTGTGGGAAAATGTTCATGCTATTTCGCATGGAGTGGAAGTCTAGATTAGAACTGACACATGCTAGAATAAATGGGTGACTTCTCTTCTGTGTGACCCTCTCCTGGGAACTCAAAGTACAATTAGGACAAAAAGTGCAGTTCACAAGCAGGTAGCATAAACATTCACTGTTCAAATAAGCATGACAAAAAAATGTGGTTTATAATGATTGTTTCATCCTCTGTAGTTCTTGTGGTGCAGAATCTCTCATTACTATTTGTTCTGTCATTCAAGTCTAAGACAAATATTTTAATTGAAATATTACACTCAGTGCAGTCTAAACATAAAATCAAGGAATGTTAAAAACCATCTCCTGACATGAATACTTTGATATTAAAAGTAACCTTACTTGTAGAAAGAAAAGCTATGCAAAAAATACAATTTGAAGCAAGCACTCCTTGCTCATGAGAACATCTTGTACAAGTGCTACAATTACCAATATCCTTCAGATTTAAAAGGATAAGTTGCTCTGCTCTCCATAGCAATCCAACCTGAAGATACCCTTGCCCCTATGCAATGACCCAGTGAATCACTGTTGTGTTGGAAGGCTGAAAACAGAGAAATAGGTTTTGGATAGGAAGGAGTTATAAAGAGACATGTTCCTTAATGCATTGCAAGAAAATCACTAAGCAGAGGGAAGAGTATAGGATAAGACACAATGGGTGACTGGCCCAACAGAAGCTTGCTGTCCTTGCCTCCTTCCATAGTCAATGTAGAGAGGAAGAGGGTACTGCCAGGCCAGCTGAGAACAGGAATCTACTGACATTTATTCTGCATTGCCCCCACCTCTGTCACCTTAAGCTAGAGCTACATGAGAAACCTCAAAAAGAGGGAGAAAAGGCAAAGAAAGAAATAAAGTAGGAAAATGGATGGACAACAACAGAGAGGGAGTACGAGGGCAGAAAGGCACTGAAATGAGAAGAACCACAGTTACGTAGTGACTTAGCATGAGTTCTCAACAGGAGAGAGTAGATTTAATCCTTTGTCTGGCAAGAGATAAGGACTCAACTGAGGATCTCAGAACTCATGCCAGTTGTAATTTAGAGCAGAGTTAAATGAATGTTGCAAGCCGAACAATTGCAAGAAGGAAATGTTCAGTGAGAGAGACTGGAGGAAGAGAAGGAAGGATACAGTAACCTTGGAAAAACTAAAAAAAAAAAAAAAAAGAGAGAAAAAAGACATTATGTTTTGCTGGTGGAAATGTAAAGAAAAGAATGGATTTTGAAAGATGTTAGTAAAGTAAAGCTGCCCACAAGAAACATAAAACAGGTCAGAAAACTGCACAGCTGGAAATATGGAAATATGAATTGCTGAAAGTACATCTGAAATGTCAATGACAATAACAAAAAAGAAGGATAAGAAAAAAGAAAATTCAATTTTTGTAGTCATAAGCTGAAGAAGTACAGGCCTAAACAATAACCCATCTCTGTGTCCAGAGAGTCACAGAACATGACACACAGTGTGCCTCATTTAGGCTTCTAACTCGCACTTAAAATTTAGGCAGATAGGGCCTCCTCCCGAAGGCTTTCAGAAACACACTTCTCTCCATTAGCTATACAGGAGACTCATCCTGTTTACAAGAACTGAAGAACAAGGAACAGAAAATTGAGGCACAAGTCTGGCTTCTGAGTTATTTAGCCTAGATCTGCTCCCTCCAGATGTTTGGGCAGAGGAGTAGGCAAAGGGTTAAGAAGCTACAAGTAACCAGAGCACTTACAGAGAATATGAAGCAAAAGAGGTGTCTCAGGAAGCGGGATTCCAGAAAAGTAGGAAAAATAAAAATATATGCCAGCAATATGTTGACTGAGGAATGGAAAAACTGCAGAGCAGGCATGGTTGGACATTGGAGAGTGGTGAGCCAGAGAGAAACTAATGGAAAGAGCCAGTGACGAGAGCAGAAGAGATGCTACTGTACCTCAGTGACTTAGAAAGATGATGATTCCTTCAAAAACAAGCCAAAATTGGACTGCAGTAGAGCTTAGCAGAGGGTGTCAATTTTTGCCATGCCCTGTATAAATTAGGAAACAGTTGTAACTTTGAAATTCAACTGTTAAAGATGGGTTAGAGTCACTTAAAATCAGATCCAGTTCTAAATTTCACTTGCCCACTTTGAAGAGTATTTCCATTTGGATTTGATTCAATACTTTTATTACTTTCAATAGAAATCAGGTGCT
Source organism: Brachypteracias leptosomus (assembly GCA_013401335.1). Classification (NCBI taxonomy): domain Eukaryota; kingdom Metazoa; phylum Chordata; class Aves; order Coraciiformes; family Brachypteraciidae; genus Brachypteracias; species Brachypteracias leptosomus. The sequence continues at coordinate 13,858 of VYZX01008974.1, forward strand.
CCTGAAAACTGGAGATATTCCTAAGATTCAGTAGTGTGTGGATTCAAATTTAATGCTTGTTAAAGATGCAATGTATAGGATTTATTCGAATTTAACCTTTTTTGCCAGTGTAAGCTCTGGCATAGTGAACTGAGATCAGATTGTATGCACATACATCATTACTATGAAGAAAAATGAAAGGTGATCATGTAGAACTGAGAATAATATTTGTCTGCAACTCCATAGACAAACTAAAATTTTTTAGACCATAAAATATACTGGTACAACAAAGAAACCTGATAGATGTCTAATGCACCAGAGGTGATTATTGTGGAAGTGCAGTTTGGTTAAAATTTGTTTAGAAACTTATCCACCCATGTTTTTGAGGCAGTCTTACTGCTGTTTTGGTGAACTATGAAGTAGCAGTGCATAACCATCTCCTGGTCTGGCATAAAAATCAGTTTTTTTATTTTAAGTAGTGGTTCTCACACTGCCTTCTCACCAGAACATTTTAGGCAGTACTACATACTATGGTTCTCTATGCTATGGTCTGTATTGTATTAAAATTCAAGGTGAAAGAAAGGAGTTTGATTCACATATCTCAACTATGAAGTATACATTTTGTTATTGATGCTATGACTCTAAAATCTTGACCTCCATAGGAATACTGGCATGGGAAATCACATGAGGTAGCTTTGAAACAGTGTTTTTGAGAGTCGACCCAAAGAAAATACATGAGATGAACACATCTTTTGAAAATTCTCCAGCCTATCCTATTTGTGTTCACTTTAAAATCAGTGGGAAGTAGCTACATGACACATCAATTTTTAATCAAAAATATTTTAGCAAAATATATTTGTTTGGGAAGCTACAACAAAATAAATTATACAGTTCTTTCACTGTACAGCTTAAAAGAGAATACTTAATAACACCATGCAGCACAAATTGTGCTTACATAGTGATTTTCACAGAGTTTCTTAAGGAAAATTACACATAAAGAATACAAACCCACAAATTTAGTTCATTCAGTGAAAGCCAGGGAGAACAAATAAAATTTAGGTCTGGATTTATAATCAGAAATTGAATCAATAATGCAAACCTCAATGGGCAATATGCTTCAGATGTGGGAAATAGTACCCCAGCAAAATCTCTAGCTTCCAACAAATGTTAGCATACCATTAAAATAGCTGAAAAAAATAGCACAGTTATTACCATAGTGACATTCTGCCACATATGTGAACAAAAGGCAGTGGGTTGTGCTAGGTTAAAATAGAACAAAAGATTAAAAGTAATACAGTGTTTTTCATAACAAGCCTACTGACTGAAAACTGGAAGGATGAGTGAGAATATACTGAATTGTGGGAATCTCTGTTGATTAGCATGTATGTTGACACACTCCTAACAGACTAAAAATTGACTAATAACAGTAATCTAGAAATGAGTAAAGTTTCTGGATATGCTGGTGCTTATATATCAGGTGATTATGCAAAGCTGAATTTCAATCTCAGCAAGCCTCTGAGGTATGGATTCATATGATATTCTGTGGTTTCCTAGCTAACTTACATATTGGTATCATATAAATTTAATGTTATCTCTAACTGGTAACTGAGCAGTCCACCATAAGCAATACAGTTGTCACCCAGAAAAATCTTAACACTCTCAGGCTTTAATTAAAACTTTGAAGCCTTTGAACACATTTGGGAAGACGTGCATCAGGAGCCAAGTGCATTATGCCAAACTCCTCTAACAATACTCCAAACACATTATGACTATGACAAAATATTCCCTTTTCCTTCCAAGCTCACAGTAGTTGAGCTTTTCTATGTTAGCACTTTCTTCACTGATTTCTTCACTAGGCTCAGATACACGACTAGGTTGCTGCAGGGTGAAATGTCAGTGCATATCTGCTGAGAAGCAAGAGCTATTGGTGCCCACATTCAGAGACTGTGATGAATGTACGGGAACCAACTTGCTGCTATTCTTCTTCACAGCGGCCCAAGTTAAATCATATTGCATCACATTTGTTGTGAGCTAGGGTGCATTTGATAACAGTCATCATGGCTCAGCCATCAGGCAGTTGTAGTGGTTCTATGAGTCTGAGCTCAGAGACTAACGCTTCTGTGCCTGCTTCTGATCTGAGCTGACATCTGTGTCAGCATCCCAATTAATGTCACAGCAGTCAAGACTTCATCCATTGTATCTGCTGCTTTCTCTTGCCTAGTCAGAGAAATCACGGTTATTAAAGTCAAGAAAACTAATCAGTGAACTAGTTCATCACTCCCCAAATATCAAGAGGAAAAAAACCTCACCCAACCCACGAAAGTGTAGAAAGAGCTACAGAAATAAAGAACATAAAACTTCTTTTCCTTCAATGCTGAATGAGATTGGAAAGCTGAAGGGACAGGAGTTATGCAGTGTTGTATTATTTATTTGATGGTCAATGCTTTTGCCTTCTTACTGCCTGATAAGTGATGTTACGCGATTGAGTTAAGGTAGGATGGAATCACATGGAAACAGGGCAATTCTTTTTATCACTCATTAGCTCCGATATGTTTTTCCTTTGGAAGTGTGGCTTGAAATAGAATATCAATGTTTAAAGGAGAAACAATTGAAGTTCTACTAAATCTGAAGTTATTGTTTGTCATGGTTAAACAGAATGTGAAAAACATAATGGCAGTTGGTTTACTAAAAGACAAAAGAACGTATAACACATCAAAAGTTATATCAAAATGTCAATAAAACAGAGAACAGAAGTGAAAGACTTTGTGTCTTTATCAGAAATAAAACCAAAGTAATCAATTAACTTTGCATGTAGTAATACTTACACAAGCATACATTAAGTGAAATGCATTCAGATATAGCTTGTTTAAGATAAAACTGACCTGCTTCCTCATGTCCAATGTGTTGTAATGCACAGGTAATGTGTGGTCCCTTAAGGAATACAGAATATAAATTAATCCATTTCCTTGGGGCTGACACTTCAGCAGATGATAAAATATACATTAATTAATCAACAGTAACTTCTGCATTTTTAAATGGGTGAACACTGGAATGCTTACCATGGCTATGCCCGTACATTGCATAAGCATGGACAAATCAAACAACAAGAAGTCAATAGAATCAGCTACACAGAGGTTTGGGTTTTTTTTCTCTATTTCAAATATGAATACTGGGGTTTTTTTGGTGAAATTAGAAAGAAGAACTGCAGTTTACCCCATTGACTTGTTATATTACTTTGGCAATTCACCTAACTATATAAACAAATATAGTATTGAGAAATGTTGCTGACTAATAACAGCCAATTTACTGCACAGCTACACAGTCAAAGTCATTCTTTTACCATGGTAATTTATTATATGATTACAGGATTGATCACAAAAAGAGAACAGATAGACTTTTTAAGCATAGCACTGATCATTAGCACTTTAGGAGAAACCAGAGTACAAGATGTTTGTTTCTTGTGCAGCATCTTTCCTGATTTACTAGTGGAGTTATAAAGCACAGTAATGATGCTTCAGAAATCTGTTTCATCCTCTTATTGAAGGGTGAGGATTTAATTTTTAGCAGAGAGTGCTGGGAGCTTGGAAGGCCTGGGTATTTGGGGAAATTTCTTCAGATCTCAAAGTCCTGATGCCATCCATTTCCACAGTAATCTTTGGAAAGTGCCAACTACATGAAATTAAACACTGACAAAAATACCATTCTTAAAAAAAAATTCCTTATGTCTGATACTTATATGACTGGTTCACCATTAACTGTGGATTAAAAAAAAATGAGTGGCTTTCTGTTGCATAAATTTTCTTCCAGCCTTCCTCTTTTTCCTCGCACATTTAACAAATGTTACACTAGCAAGATTTATGAGTTCATTAACACTTGAGTTAATTGTGCTTTCATTATAAATATCAAGAGAAGCTTCTGGAAAAGATTGGCCAACAGTATGACAGTATAACTTTGCAGTTATGATATTAAAGCACATAGGTTACATGAGCCCAAACAGTTAATTAAATGTTATCAATATTATTAATGCTAAAACCGCAACCTGAGTCAGTATCATCTACATTCCTTTCCAGATCAGGCCCTTAATCCTCAGTTCAAAAAAAAATAAAATTATGTCAGGTCTTAATTAACTCACAGCAGTGCTACAAGCCTCCATTACTCTGCAAAATGCTTTCAAAATCTCAGAAGTTTAATGTTAGATTAATGATAACAGTCCTTTTTGCAATAATTATTAACTGTTTACAGTGGTAATCAGGGTGCTGAATGCCCTGCTCATTGCAAAGAGGACGGAAAAAGTTCAATTTGTTGCATAATTAGCTATCTGCTCTTCAGTACACAAGCTAAATATAGTAGAAGATGTCAGTTACTAAATATGTCAGACTTGACGAAACAGCTCCTCTCTAACCTCAATTCTTCCAAACAAGTGCTATCAAATTCTGTAGAATTTTAGTTTTATTTAAATATCAGTATGGAAATAAACAGCCTCAAGCCTGTGTGGTTTAGATGAAAACCAACTGAACATGAAGCAGGAGTGACTGGAACAATTCTGTCTTCCTCGAAGCTATGTGCACACAGCTGCTAGTGCTTCTGCTGCTGCTTCCAGCTTTTTCAAGTGTTATGGTTGGATGAGGTCCTTGGCACTTGTATTTGTCCTAGGTGTCTATTTTAGAATAAGATGAGTTGGAGGAATAACCCAATCCACCAGTACAGGTTAGGGGTTGACCTGCTGAAAAGCAGCTTTGTGGAGAAGAACCTGTGAGTCCTGGTGGACAAGTTCACCATGAGACAGCAATGTGCCCTTGTGACGAAGAAAGTCAATGGTATCCTGGGCCGCATTAAAGAAGAGCATGACCAGCAGGTCAAAGGAGTTTCTCCTCTCCCTCTATTCTATCCTGGTAAGGCCACATCTGGAATATTGTGTCCAGTTCTGGGCTCCCCAGTTCAAGTGTGACAGGGAACTACTGGAGAGAGTCCAATGGAAGGCTACGAGGATGATTAAGTGACTGGAACATCTCTCTTATGAAGAAAGGCTGTTTAGATTTGAGAAGAGAAGGCTGAGAGGGGATCTGATCAATGTTTATAAGTACCTGAAGGGTGGGTGTCAGGAAGATGGAGCAATCAGTCTTTTTCCAATGGTGTCTAGTTGATAGGATGAGGGGCACAAACTGGAAAATAAGAAGTTCCACCTCAACATGAGGAGAAATTCCTTTACTGTGAGGGTGGCAGAGCACTGGAACAGGCTGTCCAGAGACATTGTGAAGTTTCCTTCTCTGAAGACTTTCAAGACCCGTCTGGATATGTTCCTGTGTGACCTTGCCTAGATGAACCTGTTTTGGTGGGGGGGTGGAGTAGATGATCTCTAGAGATCCATTCCAACCCCTACCATTCTGTGAAAAATTATGTGAAAATTCTGTGGTATCCCTGGGATTGCTGTGGACAGTGGTAATACTGGGATCTCTGGGGACAACTGAGCAACTGACAAAACTTGGGTCAAGTTATCCTCCATAAGCCTGGAGAAGCTTTGAAGAAGAGTCACAGTGACAGTCTGGAACTATTTACAGCAGCAGGAGATACAAAATAGTATGAGAAGAGAAAGACAAGCTGTGGCTTCTTGCTGAACAATAAATAGTTTAGTGTTTCCAAAATCAAAGGTGGAAGAAGCAGAAAGAGAACGTTCCATCTGGCTTGAAGCAGTTGGAAGATCTGATGGGAAAGGAGGACTTTCTGTCATTTATCAGACTCTTCCTTCTTGTAGAATACAAGTGAAGGGTTTCTCCAGCAGGGAAAAAAGCCAATAGCTTCACAAGAATCCATGCATAACATGTTGAGAAGGGGAGACCTGATATTCCCTCTGGGGGAAGGGATTTTGTTTTGAATCCATTTTCTGCAAAGTGATAAAAATAAGAGATTCTTGGACTAAATTAGAAGGAAATCACAACCTTAAGTTTTAAAGAGGATTCTAAATAAAAAATTGGCCATGTTTTGAATAAAGATGATTTACAGATCCTTCTTCCTTTAGATTGCTATGACCTTGGATGACAACATAGTTTTTAGACTTGGTTAGTCCTCAGAGTTGGTAGTTGTGACTGGACTACTAACCTGCTGTTGTTGTAGCTGCATAGGTTTGAATTTGCCTACTTGGAATTTGGATTCAGGATAGTGCCCTACTGCTCTTGGAGAATGTCATTAAATTGCAGATGACACTTGCAGATGAAGGTGAGGATTTTGAGAATTGCTCTTTGTCCTTCATCTGATAGTGAGGAGGGTAATATTGAATAGCTCCAGTTGAAATAGGATTCATTTCATCTAACGTTGGACACTTAAAAGCCAGATATGTGCAAAAGGGTCATTTGAGTTGTAAAGGGTATCATACCACATTTCCTCCTGGATTTACTTCAAGACATCTATGCTATGTCCACGTCCCAAGAGGCCAGAAACAAGAACTAGGTTGTTCCTAGACCTTAAGGAAACTACACTAAAAAGAGTTGTTACTTCAGGTAAAACTTAACTGCAAAGAAAGCAAACCTGTGAAGAAAGGTAGGTATGATTAACAGCAGTGTGATGTAATGGATAATTATCAGGCTCAAATAAGGAGAACTTTTAGGAAGGGTGTAGTGCTCATGCTAATCATGTTTTAAAATTTTTAATATAGTGATATCTCCAATAGGAGATGAGTATAAGAAATCGTAGGCATAGCTGACAGTCCCTCCTACAGTTCAATTTGCCTGACACATTCCATTAGAAGACTCTGTTTCCAGTTATTTAAAATGTTGCCAAAGATTAACCAAAGTTCTGGGCTATTTTTTCACCCAGACTGGGAATTTGTAGTTTCTTACAAGATTTAAGGTAAAAACGAGACTGGGGACAAGCTCTTTGTCTTTCTGCTACTAAAAGCATTTTTGTGAAGAGCACTAACGCTCCCACACTATAAAGAAGAACCTTCAAGTTTATTGGCAGGGTGTATGTTTTCTCTCCCATGAGGATCTGCACAAATGTAAATTATTTAGAAAATTACCAAACTTGCTTAGTTTGGCAGTAAAGGCAGTGGAGTTTGGTCATCTCAGTGGCTGAAGATGTTATCTGTGTTAAGCACTGGTTAGATGGAATGGTAGGGGTTCTCTGTGCCCACTCCCTCCCCCAAATGAGTGTGGTGCCTTCACTTTACAAACAGTTAGAAGCTGGACTGAGATCCCAAACCAAGCACTGTGATGCTGTTAAGAAAAGTACTCCCTGGCTAGTACTCCAAACTCTTTCCAATAGCCTCTCACATTAAGTCTTATAAAACTGCCTCCAATACCTGCATGTCATGGGCTGCGAAACAATTAGCACCTTTGAAATATCAGAATCTGATTGTCTCAGGCTAGACACTAAAATTAGTGGGCACTTATAAGACTTTTCTCCTTGATATCTATGCCTAAACAATAAAGGCCATAGTGTCTTCCAGCTCCTGGAGGCAGTTCCCTATCCCAGCCATGTCTAGACTGCACATTAAGATAAGAGCTCTATCTGTGTTTCCTCCATTCCCTGCCCACAGGCTGGTTTCCACTGGAGGAAAAGGCAGGGCAGGAACCAAAGGATGCTATAGTAGCTTCCTTAATCTAGGTGACTGGGGAGCAGGACTGTGATCTTCTCTGAATCATTATCTGTTTCATGGCCCTGCATGCACAAATAGGCACTGCAATCTCTTCCACTTCCTCTTCTCACCTCCCTTGGGTTTGGCTGCCCATGCTCTGGCCAGCTTTGGTATGGCCCAGTTCTATCACCAAGGAGCAGATGGCTGGGAAGGAGCTTGGTCAGAGAGGTCCTACCCATCCTTCAACTTCACAGAATGGTAGGGGTTGAAAGGGACCTCAGGACATCATCTAGTCCAACAATGTAATATCATCAGATGTAGATAATCTAGTCCAAATTGATATCTGCTTTTAAACCCAGGCTTAAGCTGAGCTTTGAGTTCAGCCCTCTGTCCATACCCGAGCTACACAACAGGAAAGGCAATGCTCAGTCTTGTATCACATTAAGTCTGGCTTCCTGTGCTGTCTTGGCTTCCCAGATTGACCTTGGCCCTGCCTTGTTGCTGTGAATTACCCTAACCATCTGGACTTTTGGCTGACCGAGGTGATCATCCTTGGACCTGCTCTGCTCCTCTTCCTTGGGTGCTGTGGGTCTGCATCGAGTGGGTCAGAGTCCTGCCCCACTGTCACCTCCTGCTCCTGGCTCCCCTGCCTGTGTGGACAGCACCTGCCCTGCTTGCTCCCTGGCACAGATCCTGCTTTGGTGTAAATAACAGCACATACCATTAGTACACAAACCCTCCCACTCACATCGATACGGATATGGCTGGTGGGCAGCCATAGTGGTGTTTAAAAATAGCCTTTTTTTTTTTTTTAAATGAAATTACATTCAATACAAGAGAAGGTAGTAATGAACATTCAGAAACCTAGAAGTCTGAATATTCAGACAAATATCCACTGAAATTTACCCTGCTAGATGGTCTTTCAGTTCTCTGCTGTTGCTCCCAGCAGTGTGCAGTTTGGGGGGCTAAGAGGGATGAGGCTCTTTCCACTCAGGAGCTGAGTAATGAAAGTGCTGTGATGAAACTGGGCACCTTGAGTGATACCTTCATATGCCTGAAACTAAAGCTAGAGATCACTTATGCCTTATGCATACAAAGCATAGGTTTTACAAATGAAGCAAGCCAAAAGACAAATAAAGCACAGGAGCACAAAAGCAGTTTTGCCAACCAGCACATACTTTTTAAAGTTAAAAATTGAAAAGCACACATATATCTTGTTTGCACATACATATATGTGAGGCAACCTGTGGGATCAGCACAAAGCAGTATCAAGCAATGAAATCATTATATTAATACTTTGCAAACCTGGCTCAGCATACAGGAGAAAAAACAGATTTAAAAAATTTTCACTATTCAGCTGACCAAACGTGCAACTCTACTCACCACTCAATGAAGACACAAGCCATTTGTCAGGAGTTACTGGTAGGAGGATATATTGTTAATACTAGCCCAAGACCATTGTCTGCTGAGGTGCAAAGGGTAGGAAAAAAAAAAAAGACAAGAAGGAAAAGGAGAATTTAACTAACAACTGTCATGTCAAAATAAAATGGTCAGGAGATTGATTTTGTTTCAGACACATGAATTTTACGAAACAAAAATGTTAGCAAACCCATCTATTAAGTTTATCACAGGTTTCAGCTTTCCATTGTGAGATTTTTTTTTAAACTTCACTATGTGCTATGAATTTTTCATTGGAGGGACCATTCTCACACTGAAATCAGGATGTGTCATTCTGCAATAAATTCTCCTGGCACCTGTGTACTCCTGAGCTGTGAACTGTACTTGAGAGTGACTGAACTTTGGCTCTCTGATAACCTCCGCACAATGTAAAAAAAGAGACAAGTAGAAATTTTATGGAGCTACTTATAAGCTTATCTCCCTTTCAAAGCTTCACTTCCCAAGTCAGTCAGTAGCAGAAGTCAATCCAAACATATCAGTGACGCTGTTTTCATAGAAAAGTGTGAGCTAATGCATCTGGAAGCAAAGAGAAAGTAATGTCAAACTCCAGTATGTGCTAGCAAAAAGAAATCCAAATAAGAAAAGGAGCTACTGGCAGGTTTCTTTTTACTTGAAATTCTTCTATTTATTTTTCTAAAGCATTGATCTATGACTAGAAAATCAGAGTAATCTCTCATTCTTTCTCCTCCAAGGCAAAGGGTAATCCTGAACATGCCTCAAACCCTGACAGTTTGAAGAAAAGTTAAGCCACATTTCACCGAGCACAGTGTTTAAAAACCACAGATCTATCACTGTAACTCAGCATCCTCCCCTATGGCTTTGTCCCTTTCCTCATATTAGCTGACACCTGCCCCTTCCTTTGAACTGTGGTACTACACACTCAAGGCCAGTGTAGAGCTGGATTTCACTCTTCCATGCCTGCTATTCTTTCCTTGCTCTCTCACTGGGTGAGTCTAATAAGCTCTTTGCTAACATTTCCTTCTCTATGTTTCTTAGACATGGCACTTTGTGTCTGTCTACAGTTCTCATTTTTACCAGTCCTCTGACTTTCCTCTCTTACTCCACCACCTCTGGGTTTAATGCTGTGTCTGCCTCACCTACCTCCTGCTCCTTTCACCTTCTCACTTGCCCCTCAGCCCTAGTTCAACTCTATCTCTCACCTACCCATCGAGTTTCTTTCTGGACCTTATCTCTATTTGCCTGCATGGTACGTTTTCTCTAATAACAACCATATTTTCTTCTCTATGTTTTCCTCCACCTAAAACTCTTCATTTGCAGCCAGTCTTTTCAAATTTGTGCTAAAAATAATAGCCTTAATACTCTTTGTCCTGCCTGTTTCTTTCACCTCATTTAAATTGAGAAATGCTAATTTCAAAATTTTGTGTCCAGGTGGTCCCTACAGCTATTGCATGGAGGGTGGGCAAACAGCTGATCCATTTGCAGAAAAGAGAATTTGGTTCTTCAGCATCTAAATGTCAGATTAGGTAACTTCTCATACAGGAGATCCACTGATCACCTTTAAGGAAACATAAAATCCTGCTGTTCTATCTGAAAACTGAATAAGCCTGAGAAACTAAAAGAAGGCTTCACACTTCACTAGAAGTTCAAAATAAGTAAATGTAAAGTGTTTGCAGCACCATTCTGTTGTTTCACTGGACAGAAGTGTAAGGAAGAAAAAACACATACATTCAACAAATCTTAAATTGATATGAACAAGAAATAAGTATAAATAGAAAATAAATATATGTAAATTAACTATATAATTAAAGATTAAAAAATAAAAGTATTTTAGCTGTATCAATGTGGTAGTATCTCTTAAATCTTCCAGTTCAAGAGAAGACTTTTTTTCTTTTTCACCCATTTTACACTAAAGTAACTCAGCCCTCTTTATGCCCTGTTTAAGTGCCTTGCACAACAGAAGTCTTCACTGCCTGGACAATAAAATAAGCTGTAAAAATGATTATGCATCCACAATTCTACAAAGAATAGAAATGAAGAGCAGTAATATACACTACTGTATTTATAATTTCCTCCCGTTTTACATCACTACTGGGAGTGAAAAAGGTGAGGATGAAACAGGAACTCTGACCCTGAAAAAACATCACTGCTATTCTTCAATCAAAGTCTTAATAAGAGATAGAAAGGGAGCAGCCTCAATAGGGTAAAACAGTTTTCATCACATGCTGCTTCACCCAACAGGCTTTTGACATAGTCATATTTTGTGTTCCTCAAAATAGCGCTCCAGCATGCTTCAGTTTCTGAACTTGTTTTTTTTTAACTCCTTTGAATTTAATTAGGCTATTCATCAGTTTGGTAAATGCAAAGAACCTTTTAAAAGGGGAACAGTGATTGATTTTTAAAGTGCTATAATCACTCCATCTAGCTGTAAAAAAAATACTTTCCAGTTAGCTATTTCAAAGGATATTAATATTCACTTTTTAAAATAAAAAGTCCTCTGTCCTCATTTTAATGCATAACCAGGAAGCTGCCATAATGCCACTGGTTGAAGCCCTTCACCCAGCAAAGCCCCTTTATGGAACTTGCATTAACATCCATGTTTCGTGTGAATCTTGTTGGCACAGGAGGAAATTTTGGGAGTCAGAGAACATTTGTTCTGCATAGGGTCTGGATCCAGGTCTGAACAGACTCACATGTAAACTCAAGCTGTGTGGCCACATCAGCACATTACTTCACTAGTATAAACTACCGTTTTCTGCACCCAAATAACAATCTTGTGAGGAGTTTCAAGTTCACATGCATGTCATTGCACTGGGCAATATTGAAAAACTGTAGAAAAAGGGAAGCCCAGATATGATTCTTTTGCCAGCGCCCAAAGGAATGAGGTCCAATTCAAGTTTCCCAGTTTACAGAGTCTTGCACCAACTGAGTTACATCAGAGTAGTACTTTACACACTGCAGCATTTGTAACTTAAGCTACTGGGTAGCCCCAGGGAGGGAACTCACCCCAAAAGATATTTCTTCTAAATGTTTTCAGCCTTAGATGGTGTGACAGACATGCCCATGCTGCAGAAACTGAGGTTATTCCCTAAACGACAAAGAGTTATTCTTCAGATGATCAAGTGCAGCAGCTTGCAACTTTTGCTTTCTTAGCAGGGACCAAGAGCAACAGCTCTATCATTAGAAGCCTCACCTGTGTGACAAGGCTGACTGACCCCCATGTGTGTTGTCATCACCACAAATGTGGCTGCTGAGACCTCTCACAAAGACAATGTTCCGCTCTGCTGTGTGAAACACCTGTAGGTCTGCCTGGGGCTGGCCAGCTCTGGAGTGAGGACTACGGCTTGCATCTTCTGTGAGGCTGCTCCACTGCAACATCAAATACTCTCATGTAATGAAAGAGAAGGCAGCAGGACACCTTCAGCCTCTCGTTTCCATGCAGCACATGCTTCACAATACTCTCTCACTCCTTCTCTGCACCAACCCAAGCAATTTACTTCATTGTCTCTCACTTCATATGCCTGTCCCCCTCATTTATCCCTCATCTCAGGATCAGCCCTTTTCCAGCTATCCATCAACTACCATCCTACTTTTTATCTTTACTAAGTATTTTTCTCTTGCTTTGTCATTAATAACATTTCAATATTTCCATTCCATATGTCCTTTCACGTCACCTACTCTGCTGCTGTTTCTTTGCTTTCCTTACCTTATGTCTCTGCCATCTTGGCTTGAGCAAAACATGGGAAGACTTGATTCTTGCCCAGCCACAGCCTACAGCCCACGGAAATCCTGTATGAGCCATGAGGACAGTGCAGCACTGTGGTGCTCACTCGCAAACTGCCATACCTTTACAAAACAAGCACACACTCTGCCCAGCCTGTGGAGATTAAAAATTACAAAATGCGTGTGGGAGTATAATTGCCATTCTTCTCATTTTACTGTTGGGTTTAAAGCATGTTAAATTGACCACTGGAAAAGTATTTCAATTATCCCATTAACAGCACAGAGAAAGCCAGTCATGAGTCACACCAGTAAATTTTAGGGAAGACAAACAGACTCACACTGTGTGCACACAGTCCTTTTCTATTGATATAATACTTCATAATCCCAAAGTGCCTGAGTCAGTGCTGCATGTAGAGTGCGCTGCCTGCAACTCAGGAACCTGCTAGTGCTCAGGGATGCTCTCACAGATCCTCCAACCAAGGGTCAGCCCCCAGCGAGGAGCCTGGAAGAAGCAGAGCACAAGGCAAATACCCTTCTTCCGTGCAGGAGAAGAGGGCAGGATGGCACCAGAGGATGTATGGTGTTTTACACCGAGCATCACTGGCTGCATGGATTCTGGACTTGCAAGATAAAGCAGGCTTATAAACCAGAGAACTGTAGCTCAAATGTTTTAATTTCAGGACAAAACAGAGTGCAAATGGGCACATAACTGCAGCATTTACTGAGCTTTACACTTGTCTGTCACACGTCCGCAAAAAGACTGCACTTCCATTTTAGGAGGGAGTTTCAACTCCCTTCAATGGAGAGCAATAAACAGCAAGTGAACTCTCTTCACTCTCCTCCATTTTATCCAACAGACTTAAATAATTCATGTAATAGCTACAAAAAATCCCAGAAAGCAAGTGTTTTAAATTTTTCTTCCATTTGTGTACTTCAGGCTTCAGTGAAACAGCTTAAAAAATATAGGACCATTCAAGCTGAAACAGCACAATTTTGGGGTTTCCTGCAAAAAATACTTTTACACACTCAGAGCAGTCACCTCTGAGTGATCCTTTTTTCCTTGATTTCACTGTTACAAATAAACCTTCCTGCCTCCAAGCTGCATCACCTTGAGAGAATGAATGCTACTTACAGGATTCAGAGCGCTATACATGCCATCAAAATATTACAATGCATTTCAAGTCCAGAGACAACACCATAGAAATATGCCCCAAGAATGCCAGAGGTGATGAAAGGCTGATGAATAGAACATGAAATTGAGGAGCTTTGCTGCTTCTTTTTTCCTGCCCTGGGAAAGCGGATAGCTTTTCCTTTTCCCAAAGAATAAGCTATTTTCATTTATTACAGTTCAGTCCCTCTGTTATGCATACCCTACCCCTGATGGCTAGAGGATGTGTAAGTGCTTAAAACGGATTCTGGTTGCAAAATTAATTTCTGCTTTCATTCAGATTAAAGGAAGTTTTAGCTGCAGTTTTTATAAATAATTGACGCAGATATCTTGATTAGTTTACTAAAATCATCACATTCTGTTCTTATATAATGAAGATAATATTTCAGAGGCTGCATTTACTTTTTTTAACTGTAAACTATTTCCATATATTAAATAAATTAGTCAGTAATAAGCCCAATATACTTCCAACACAAGAAATAAAATGGAGGATTGTATCAAGTCTGCCTAACTTAGCAATTTACTTGTTCATACATTTTAGGTGTCTAACAAAGCAATCCTTCTGATGTAAGGGTGAAAGTTTCTTGTATAGACAATTAAGATGCGTCATTGACTTTGATGGTTTCCAGAGGGTGAGAGATCCTGCCTCTCAAAGCTGAATGGCCTACATCCCAAGTGATGAGAAGCAGGAAGAGGCTCCTATTATCCGAGATCTTATTATATTGAAACATTTCTGCTTGCAACTTTAACTAGGTAATCGCCTCTATTTACAGCAAGTTAGCAAGGTCTGGAGTTCTTTATGCTTTTGCACATACTTTCTGTTTGTTGCCTTTAGATGCTGGAGGGTTAAGACAGAGTGCTCTTTCATCATGCTGCACTTTGCAGAAAAGTGCTGCATGTCAAGGATTCATCCCTGACATCCTGCACTGTGCTTCTTGACATCCATTTGGCTTGTATTCCTTCCCATGACCTGGGATAATGAGGTGTGTGGCCGGTGTGCCAGGATATGATGTGTTGCAACATGGCATTATCTGCCTTGGGAAATGTGAAATGAAGGCATTATCTGAAAAAATGTAATTAAGGAAAAGGTTTCTTAGCCCTTAATAGCAGGGCATGAACATTATCAAGACTGCTGCTCTTTTCTGGAAAGAAATAGAATAAGTGATGTCAAATGGAAATGTTTTTGTTCTTCTCTGGTTGGAGCAAGCATTCTGAAGAAAACACAGCATCAAGAAAATGAGCTGAAACAACTGAAATCAAGGCTATACAGTGCTCTTAAAAACTTAACTGTGACTTTGTGTTTGCATAATGTATTCTTATACTTTCATATCACCTGCACCCCACTAAAAGGAGCTGTTACTTGAAAATAAGTATTCAGAGAATTCAAGTCCTTACAAAGGACTCATGTCATGGGACTCAAAAACCAAAGGTTTGCAGGATGATCAGAACTCTGGGGTGAATTCGCTCTTGCACTACCTGCTTATGAAATCAGCCTATACTGCTTCTGAAATGACAGGACTTTTTTCATAGGAAAAAAACCCTCATAGTTGTGTAGTTCACAATTACACAAACAAAAATGCAACACTAATCATATATTCTTATGACTATTGCTAATACTGTTATTATCTGTAGTGCACATACGAGTAGCCTTAATATGGATTTGGGATCTGTTGCACTTGGCATGCTGGAGCCAGATGTTATACAAGCACATGTGTTTTGAAGAGCTCACACCCTAACTTGACATAACAAGTCAATGAACTTCATTGGTACCAAATTGGAGGGAACATGGAAAGAAAGAATAAAATATGGGGAATAAGACCATATGGGGTCCTGGTGGATAGCAGGATGACCATGAGCCNTGAGTAAGCAGGAATACTCATTACTTTTCTCTCTCAAGGACTTCAGAGGAAGGCAAGTATGTGTAAGATCTTGAGTTTTATTTTATGTAAGGGTGTGAGAGTTGGGTTTGTGTTGAGCAGCATCAAAACCAAGGTTTGGGAGGGTTGCTGCACTTCCCATGAGAGATGAACATGTGGCAAAACCTTAAGAAGAAGCTGGTGTGGAAGATGAGAAATACACAAAGTAAAAATGAAGTAAAATTAAGTAAGATGCCTCCAAAAAGAAAACATTTGTAGGATCAGGGCCTGAGCTTTTCATCCTCTGTGAAGCCCTTTATCTTGAGTTCAGTGGAATTTAAAACCCATCCTCTCTGCTTAGTCATGGGATGAAGCTGCATAGAGATGATGAAGCTGGTCACACAACCAAGGTGAACGCTATTTGGCCTCATTGTCCCATCAGGGTAAGGACTAGAAATTCCATTTTCATGGTATGACAGAACATAAATAATAATAAGTGTGGCTATACCTTCGTCATGCTCTGAAGTCCCTGTATGGACAGCAAGGCCAGTGTGAAAGGGCCTTACTGTAAATGAGAATTAGACTACAAGCATCTACATTGTTCTCCAATACTTTCCTCAAAGGGATAAAGCACACACACACCTCTGACAGGATTTCTTTAGGCCCCACACTTCAAGAAGATTAGCTGGCCCACTTCTGCTTGATGTGGTCAGAAATAGCTTCCTGATGTAGCAGAAAGAAGTGGAGTTACCCTGCTCTAATACATCAGTCAAGAGTGTGCTGATAAAACCTTAGCAGGTTCCTCACGTTGTTCCCTCTGTATTTCATCACTCCTTTAGGTTTTAAATGTGCAGTTTTGGTTTTATGAAGACATACAAGCAAGGAAGCCACAATGTCCCACTACTTTAAGTGCTGAATATTGATGACAACACAATTGAAAGAAAAACACTGTACCCAAAAAGGGCAGCAGTTCTAATTTTGTCCTTTGTCCTGCGTGTGTTGGACATGCTGTAATTGTTAAAGCAGTCCAATAACAAATTCCAGTAAAATCTAATTGTTTTTTTGACTGTTACAGAATAACAATCACCATGTTTTGGGGTAAAATTGCTGAAAATGGTGAAATGAATATTGCACACTCAATCACATGCTCCAAAACAGTCACTGATGGACCTGCCATAATGCATAGAAGACTCCTGTTGTCCAATACAGTAAATGTTGAATAAATTGTCTCTGCTGCAGGATGTAATTACTTACATTAGTAACAGTAATGAAAGACATTCCAGGCTCCTTCTGAAATACTTGCATCTGTTGAATTTGCATTTTTTGGGTCACATAAGGAAATTTAACCAATAATATTGACTTCATACTGAACCACTTCCTCTCACAGATGGGATCTTTCACATGAAGAAGAGATTCAAATTTAGGACTGAGTTTTCAAGGCTTTCATTATATACAGTTAAATCACTGTATAATTATATTGTTAGCAGAAATGGAGCAATAGCGTTCAAATTCACATCTAGGCTAAACTAGGGGCTGGAGTCCATATTTAAGTTTTAAGCAAAGATTAAGTTCAGGCTTTGCTAGTGTAGAAATCCTCAGAGCTGACCTTGCAAGAACATGGGTGTGCCCAGATGAGAGGATGCAGGTGTAACTCTGAGCTGAGGCATCCTGGCTGCTCCCTGGTGGCATCCCATCATCTGCCTACATGCCCATCCCAGGGACACTCTCTCTCTTCATACTGCATGAATCCTGTAACTTAATGCTTTCAACTTTCTGGCATCTGGACAAATGTTCAAGTGAAATGGCCATTTAATTACTTCACTGGCAATTTCACTCATTAATTGTTGTTGTTGGTCATATTGTTAGAAATGTCACATTAGTTCTGGTAGTTCCAGATACATACATCTTTTCTCATCAGCCTGTAGAGGTGAACTGCAGGTCTTGCAGGTATTTCCATTACAAGGTACTGGGTTTATCCAGAGGCACCAGTGAGAACAAAGAGCCACATTTATCTTTCAGCTTGGCATGTGCACGTATATTTCATGCTAGACCCTGCAGCTGCATAAAAAGTTTCAGAGGACAAGCAGGAATGGATTGAAGGAGACTGACTGAAAATGTTCCCTCTGCTGTTTTCACAGGAAGTCACAGAATATGAGGAAGATATTTTTTTAAGTCTTTTTACCACTTTTATTCTTCTCCTGGTTGTTCACTTTTTAGCTGACAAAGTGATTTATTAACTGTCTTTAAAAAGTTCCATTTCACTGAACAAATGATAAATATCAAAACCTGAAGCCTGACCCAACATCAATATCAAACTGGCTCAAACATTTGCAGATTTGGTTTATTTTTCAAAGAATAAACAAAAGGAGAGTGAATGAATACTCAATACAAGAATGTATTAGAAAAGAATTGTTGTTAGTCACAGTGACTGGAAGACCCAACTTGCTGTGTTAATTCCACTAGAGGCAGAAGATATATACATTTGAAAATGGTGAATCAGTTACTTTTTCCCCTTCTCCCCTGGAGAAAGGGCGTCCATGAAGCAGGAAATGTAGTTTTAAGAAGTAAACCAAAACAAAACACTAAACTGTGTCCTTCTAGTTAGCCTTCTCCTCCCCACCATCCACCTTCAGAAGGTCAGTTAAACTCATGGAGAGGCAGGATTTGGTGTTCCTGCAAGTGATCACAAAAGGGAAGATGGCTTCATTCTCAAATGCATACACACATATATACACATACATACACATACACATTGACTGCAAAGGCAAAAACTATGAAGCAATCAAAATTCATTCATTCATTCATTCGAAAATGTGATTTCCTACTGTTTATGAATGCCATTAGTTTCACATAAGTATGGTTCCATTTAAGTAATTTATAACTTCTTCATTGTATTTTGTTTAAGCTCTAATCTTCCTGAATGAAGTTTTTTTTTCCCAGTACAAATACCATTTAAATATAGAAAGACATGTAACTATGAAAATATTCACAGTTTTGGTGCAACTTGTTTTACATCTTGTTGATGCTTTCTGAACTGGCTGTCAGAGAAGCTGAGAATGGAAGGGCTCAAATGGTGCTCAGATGCAGTGACACCTGGCAATTCTCTACACCTACCAGTGTCAGTCAACTCAAGCCCAGGGTCCTGCAAGTGAAATGGAAAATTCATGTGATCAAGTGAGACCTCTGGCAACAGCTCCATCACCTTGTTTTATCAACATCAACTGCCACTCACTCCCTGGGAGGTGGTGAAGAGCTAAAGAGGTCCTAAATCTCTCCAAATGGACCCCAAAGTTCTGTGGGCTGTTTCTTCTTAAATTGCATTTCAGCACTGATAGCAGAGGAGCAAATGGCACAAGTTTCATCTTTTGGGACTGTACATACTATTTTCCCCAGGCAAATCCAAGACATTACCTAAAAGATGATTTACCAGCATTAGCCAAAACAGAATACCTTTAGGCTCTTAGAAAAATAGTTACCCTGCACATTTCCTGGTGTCCATATGGCACAGCAGCATGTATCAGAAACAAACTCAATTTTCAGAAAAAATCTGGAAAACTGCTCAAGGAAAAAGATTTTGAGTAGAGGCAGAGAGTCATGAGTGGAGATCCTGCACTGAAAGGAAAAGCAAGAAGCTGGAGGCAACCAGGGCACATTCCTCCACTGACACACCATTTCCTCAGAGGGAAAATAATCCCTCAAGAAGACCAAAGGGAAAGCAGGCTTGAACCAGTAGCTGAAGGAATTAAGGGCTTTCTGGATTTACATCTGAGCTCAACCTTTTCTAAAGGAATCATTACATGAAAGTATTTCTTTTAATCATTTAAAAGGTAAAAGTTAACCATCATATTGTGATTTCCAGGAAGATGAACAAGAGGAAAATTTTTGCAGCTTGGGGAAGACTGAACATACTTGTATTCAGTTGCTCTTGTAAAGGTCCCTGCTGTGTCAGAACCTGCTGAGACATAGAGAAGCCCCTGCACAAAAGTGAGGAAAGGACAAAGAAGAGGAGAACAGTGATCTCCCACGAGACAAGAATAGAGCACAGACAGAAAAAGTTTCTGAAGTATCTTTTGCTGTGTAGCACACCATATTAGTAAACAGTAAGTGTAGATTGTCTCTGGTCCTAGCTGAAGGCCAAAGATAGCAACATTGACCTTCTCCAGGGTCTCCTGGGACAGGCGTAACCTTCGGGGTCGGGCTTGTCAGACTTGCTGATATCACAGGAGATTGACTCCATGGCTAAAACACAGGCTGCTGTCATACTTCTTTTTGCTGCTTATCCAAGTGACCAGGAAGAAAAATGAATTCACTTTCTGTGAAGCAGAAAAGCACAAAACTCAAGTGGTTGGAAAAACGTAGGGCTGAATGGTGTTATGATTTGTCATAAGAATAAACTTATTTAATTATATGGCCCAAATCTCCACCAATATTTAGCTTTCTACAAAATAATAAAAAATTCCATTTATGTGAATGGCGGTAGTAAAGTTAGGAGGTTAACAGAGCCTGTGACAGGTGCTTCTGGGAAGGGCTAACTAGAAAGAATGAAGAATAATTGTACTATATGGACTGGAAACTTTAAAAGGAAAACCCATTATTTTAAGGGGGATACTCAATAAGCTCAGAACACGGAATTAAAGTGGAACAAACTGTGTTCCTGAGCAATCACATGTGTCATCCACATCCAGCTCAGTCACCACCAGCTCTGATTGGTGTTTCAACCCTCAGCATCCATAACCAGATACCTTCTCCACAATATTAATTAACTGGATTACTCCATTCCCTACACTTTCATAGAGAAGCTGTGGATGCCCTATCATTGGAAGTGTTCAAGGTCAGATTGGATAGGACTTTGAGCAACCTGGTCTAGTGGAAGTTGTCCTTGCTCATGGCAGGGGGTTTAGACTTGATGATTTTTAATAGTCTCTTCCAACTCAAATCATTCTGTGATTCCATGACTTCTGCTTCTACCTCCTCAAATAAAACCAGAATACACTTATAACACCTCAGCTCCAAATGGATGGTAGGGGCAATTCTATCATTATGGTTTGTTTTGCTTTTATTTGGTTTCAGAGATCAGAACTTTTCAAGATGTTAAGTTCCCATTCTGAGAGCTTCGTGGTAGAGATCCTTCCTTCAAGACTAAAAACATCTGCAGAATCTGAAAATCCTGGGAGCTACACCCGTTAGTGATGATGTGGTAGAAAGAATGTGGCTTCCTTCAAAAGAAAAAAAAAAAGCAATTGTAGTTTTTTTTTGATCTGATGATTACGGGAAAGAATTTTAAATGTGCGAAAATCAGTTAAGTACCTAACTTCAATAGGGAGATGGTGGAAAACATGTGTCTAACTAGCTTTTGTATCTTATGAAACTTTCGTCTTCACTGAATATTCAGTTATTCAATCTGCAAACATACATGAACAATTTTCATCATCTACTTAGTCTAATATATTGAAATGCAACCTGAAATGGCTGTAAATTATTTACATTACTATTTTACTACCAGCGTAATATACTTTTTTAATCTGGAAATATTCCTTTCACTTAGCTGCTACTGATTGAAGAAGAGAGACATGTTCTTTACATTTCATATAGGTGTCCATTAAGTGATGATAAATATGTTCCAAAATATTTATCATAAATGGTTCCCTTTGATATCTTTTTTTTTTTCTGGAGTAACAATGTCCAATTACTTTCTGTGTTTTCCCTGAAGGTAAGATATATACATTTTATCAGATAGCTCCAAATAAGTTTATTTTGGTCACTATATACATTAAAAAATATTTCACTCTATTCTGATATAACTGGTTGTTAATAGAACTATAATTTCAAAAATTGTCTTGAGAAATAATTCTAGCAACATGAATTTGTTTTTCTTAACAGCCTCCAAACAATTTTGAAGTTATATATTTTGGACACATCAGGATTTTTTTGAACCTTGCATCTAAATTTTAAGTTACCTACTTAATCAGGGAGCTAACACCTTTTCCTCTAGGTATGTGCACCTTACAGGTTTCAAATGTGTTTTTACAACTACCTGTGACCAAATGTTTACTATCAAATGTGGCATGTATTCAGCTTTTCTCTTCATTTTGGATCTGAGCCTCACTCTGAGAAGAAGGGTAAGGTGGTCAGGATTTTTCTTCCCCATTTAATTTTCTCCTTGTCCTGTCCTTGAATTTTAAAATGTTGTTTTAGTGAAGTGGTAGTAGGTCCATAATGATAAGACACATATCAGTCAAGTAGTGCATTCCTGTTTCTTTTAAAAGTATATTACACAAACATTCTATTTCTCCATTTCCATAATGACTAAAAATGGATTTTCTATTTCTTTCTTTTCCCCAGAAATATTTTCAATAAATCTTTTTGTCCCAGAATTCAGAAACTAGTTTTCTTTTAATTTTTTGGCTTACTCAGTGGCCTTCTTCATCACCTTACTGTCAGCTTTCAGTGTTACACTGTCCTCAGAGGTTTCAGCATCACCCTTGATCAAGGGTGATGTTCCTCCTTGATCAAGGAAAAATGAGGGAGTATCAAAGTGATACAACAATGCCTTTGTACACAGGAGCAACACACCGCTGTAATAGTTCTGCTTCTGCAATAGCTGTACTACTGTGCTGCAGGAGTATGCTGTGCTACTGTAATATGCTGGACTACCATAGCAGCTCTGCTACCCTCACTTCAAGAGGAAGAGTCATAAAATGAAACTGCTAAAAATAACTCTTAAGATGAGAAGCTGGTCCTATTCAGCTTATAAAAAGGAGGCTGAGATAAGATCTTGCGTAGCTACTCATATATGTAGGGGAAAAAAGGATTTAAAAGTGTGTAGTTCTGGCTTTTAGGAAAGAAAATAAAACTAAAAGTCTTTTCAGTTTTATATATAACATGAGACAACCAGATCCAATGGGCAGAAGTCAGGCAAATTCACCTTGACACATGATGCAGTTTTCTAGCAGGGAGGATGATAAATTAACGCTGATTTTAGAGGGTGGTGCAGTCACTATAATTGGAAGGTGACGTTATTGCTGTCCTAAAGATAGGATTTGATCCAGCTTCTGCAAGCTTGAAGGCTGCACAGGCAGGTACCTAAGTAAGCCTAGGTGCTTGTGTTCCTTCTTGCCTTGGATCTTGTGGCTCCAAATACCACTCTGCTATCCACTTTCAGCCACACATCCCTAGGGGAAGGAAGGTTCAACAGTCTTGCCTGCACAGTCCCACAGAACTGAAAGCTCTGCAATAAATGACTGTAATCTGCTCCCAAGGCTCCTCATTTGAATAACTGGAAAATTTTGTTTTCTCCATTTTTCTCCCTTATTATAAAATATGAGATTTTGACTGGATGCAGGGCAGCAGGTGGACTGGTACTCTGAAATGCACCTGTCAATATACTGATGATTGACATTTGGTCTCAAAGTCCAATCGAACATCAAATCTGGTATGATAAAGAAATGTTTCTGGGATGAAAATATCTCCATACTGGAGGGTCTTATGACACTTTTTGAAATTTAAGTAAAAGAAAAACAGGTCCTTTGTGTTGTAGTAGATCCCCTGCACTGTAGACTGGTGCCTTGATCTTGTCTGTTCCCTCACTGTGGTACAAAAGGGTTTAGTTGCCAGAGGATTGAAATATTTAAGTCTAATTAAAGTCATTGTGTTCAGTACAGGAATGTGTGGGTGACATTTACATGCCTTTAATACATGAGAACTCAGTTTAAGTAATTTAGCAGTCATCTCTGGCCTCTAAAGATGACATACTCCATGAAAAGATTAAATCACCACTTCTCTTAACGATCTCCCTCACGAATACAGCATCAAATCCAGATATCAAATGTCATTTGTTACCCCAAAACTTTTTTCTTACCGAGGGTCTTTTGGGCCCTTCTTATTCCTGTCTCCTTTCAGTCTCTGCTACAAAGTGAGCACTCTGCCAGCATGGATGGACAGCACGCCTCTACCTGTCCTCGTTCCCTCTCTGCTTCCCCATAAGGGAGTCTGTGGGTCCCTCAGCCAGAAGCAGGGAGCTGGTGCACCAAGCCATGGGCAACTTCTGAAACATCTGGAAAGCAGCAGTTAGGACAAGACCCTAGATCATCTTTCAGAACTGGGACCTGGTGCCAGAGCCAAGGGGTTTAGGCTCATAGCTATCACCAGCAGAAAGGTATTATGTCTTATTGGGCAAAAGCAGGAGGAGCCCAACAGCTAATAGCCTCTGAATGCCTGTCCCCATGGCTCCACACTAAGGAGATTCCAGAAGCTATAAATACATTCAGAAGACATAAATAAATGGAGACGGTGCAAGCAAAGCAAACAGAAGAACAGTCCTCCTCACACAGGGGAGAGATGTCCACCTTTAGCACATCTGCATCAGAAAATGAAACAATCTGTAATGAGGTCTGATTTACTACTTCTTCCCAGAACTAGCATAGTTGTCCCCACACCTCAGATTCACCTCTCCCAGGACCTGTCATTTCTGGATGATCCACACCTTCACCTGAGGACATGGCTTCCCCTCCCTTTTCCC
Source organism: Brachypteracias leptosomus (assembly GCA_013401335.1). Taxonomy (NCBI): domain Eukaryota; kingdom Metazoa; phylum Chordata; class Aves; order Coraciiformes; family Brachypteraciidae; genus Brachypteracias; species Brachypteracias leptosomus. The sequence continues at coordinate 38,088 of VYZX01008974.1, forward strand.
ACAAGACCGAAGTCCCTCCACTTACTTTTGGTCACACCTTCAAAATCTGACTCCAAGCTCTTATTAAAATCCTCTTGGAATAGACTTTGCAGGCAGGGGAAAAAAAGGACTTTTGAGATGGAAAAAACCCCTCATATACAATCACATTAGTCATAGCATCCCAGAACTACAATCCCTGTCCAAGACTCCTTTGAGCTAGATAGGGTACAAACACAGAATAAAATATTGCCATGTCACAGATGCTTAGAAGTTCTTTGAGTACAAGCTTAAAAAAGGCAAGAAGTCCGGTCAATGGTGTTTTACATTCACTTTGTGCTATACAGACAGACTGAAGAAAATACAAGGAGTGGACTTCCTCGATCCCTTGAAAGTCAACTGATCATTTCACTGTATCCTAAAAGTACCAAACATATGTATCACATGATGTGACACAGCTGTTTTGAACTGGGAGTTTTAAATTACTTATAATAAGTCCTGTGGAAGTGGAGCCTGTGTGAGCAAAATGCAGCGTGTCTAATTGATGAGTAAAAATCTGCAGAAATTGTTGGTATTTGGACATGTCAGGGAAAAAGAGAAGTGCCTACATTTCATTTAAAGTTAATGAAGCAGGGTGGGTGTCTCTGAAGACAGTGGAAGGGAGATGCAGCCTCACTAAACCAGATGTTTATCTTTCTTCATTAATTGTATAGAGACTTAAATGCTAGATGACTTTGTCTATTCAGAATCCACTCCATGTAGTACCCTTTGAAGATACGGACCTAATAAAGCACGACCAGCTCTTTTTAAAATAGAAAATTATAACCATAGTGTCTCACTTTCCTATCATGTAGATATTAATAACAGAGTGATGAAAATACTTGCTCCAGAGTGGTTGTGCACCCTCATAGACCCAGGCAAGTTTGTCTCCATCTTTCCAAGGAAAATCTCCCAACAAACAGATTCTGGTGTACCAAGTACGTGATAAAATAGAATCATAGAATTGTCAGGGTTGGAAGGGACCTTAAAGATCACCTAGTTCCAATCCCTCTGCCATGAGCAAGGACGTCTCCCACTAGATCAGGTGACTCAGAGCCCATCCAGCCTGGCCTTCAAAATTTCCAGGGATAGGGCTTCCACCACCTCTCTGGGCAACCTGTGCCAGTGTCTCACCACCCTCATGGTGAAGAACTTCTTCCTAACATCTAATCTGAATTTACCCACCTCTAGTTTTGATCCATTCCCCCTAGTCCTACCACTACCCGACATCCTAGAAAGTCCCTCACCAGCTTTCTTGTAGGCCCCCTTAAGATACTGGAAGGCCACAATAAGGTCCCCTCAGAGCCTTCTCTTCTCCAGACTGAACAACCCCAACTCTCTCAGTCTATCCTCATAGGAGAGGTGCTCCAGCCCTCTGATCATCCTTGTGGCCCTCCTTTTCTACCCTTTCTTCTAAGGTGAAAAGGTTATGGACTACCAGGTGAAAAAGTTCAGGCACAACATGTCTTACCTTGGACACTGTCATCCAGGGATTTCTGAGTGTGAGATCTGTCATTCTGATACAATTCCTCACCTCTTTTCCTGGACATAACACAGATATCTGATGTGATTGAGACTGCTCCCTTTCTAAGTTGCAAGAAGTAACTGAACAACTGTAATTTTGCAGCCAGCCACCTGAAGAAGTTGCCAATATTTATGAATTGGTTATGACACTGGAGCAGAGGAGAGCATAATACATGTAATACAGTGAAAACTTTAATGTAACCTGTGAGTTTTAGCTAACAGAGGTAGCTAATTTACCATGCAAAGACTTTTGATCTCCAATTTGTAGTGATGTGCTATCTTCAAGTTTATCAGCTGGCTTTCTTGAGTCTTTCCAACTATTAGGAACAAAAGCACATATCTATCGTATTGATCTGAGGCTTTTATAAAGCAACATTTTCCACAGTAATGAACTCAGTAATGAACAAGATGAAGCAGAGAATCAGAGCAAAAAGTTAGTTTTGCAAAGGAAAGAAATACAACCATTATTTCAACATTTTAGTTTACGAGGCTCCTTCCTCCCTTCCTTCTCCTCCTGTCAAAATAAAAGCCAGTTTGTCATAAAAGGCCCCTGTGTGAGGGTTTGTATAAATGGATTCCATAGGGATGTACAGACATGGATGGAGAAAGAGTTACTGAAAACAGCCCTCCAAAGGCAGGCAATGGAGTCGAGAGGACATGTGAAGGTCTCCCAAGAGCTGATAAGCTCTGTCAACCACTCGTCCCCTGACCCCATGAGAACTAAACTGATAACACCATGAGTCAGCCGAATTTGAGAGTGAGCGCCCACAGGCATCAGCCCCAGCAGTGGGTGAAGTGTCTCAGAGAAGGCTGCTATGGGTGTACACCTGCCCTATGGGACTGGGACCCTCAGAAAATTGTGAGCTGGGGCCCACCTTCTGGTCTTCAGATCCCAGCACAAGTGTGCAGCCAGGGCAGTCAACGGATAATTATCTGCTACTAATTGTAACAGCCTGTTTCTATTAAGAATAACGACTTCAGTAATAAAAGGTCTCCTAGCAGATACTGGCTCTGGTCTGTGTCTCCCCTGATTTGGCAGCAGCTGAAAGGGAATTTTCAAAATTTCTGGCCTATTCTGAGTAGAAACCATGTTTGGGTTTTTGTTTGTTTTTTGTTTTTCTTCCCAAAACTACTTTTTTTCCTCTCAACTTTTCATTTTTAGATTGTCTTGACTACTGCTCTATTGTTTGAGGTTTTTAGTTATAAATAACTATTCAAATCTCTTTTTCATTTACCTCCCTGGTAAAACTGTAGATGTGGGGAAGAAAATGCATCTTGTCAAAGCATTAAATGCTTTTGATATATTTTTCAGGGAAAAATAATATTATTTTAAATTCATGAAAGAGTGCACCTAAAGAACTTTTCAGTTAGCTCTGTTAGGAGATAATTAAGATACCTCCTCAACCATACTATGATAGGAACAAATCAATACAGCTGTGCAACTTCCACATGTTCTGACTAGAAGAGGATAGCAAATGGATTGTAAAAACAGTGGTCATCTCAAGATTCACAAGCACTTTCTGCCTAGAAAGAAGCTCAGGTTAGTCTATTAGGAAACAAAAATGCAGTAAGATAACTTCAGAGGCTTTTTGTAAAATTGAGTCTTCAGCAATCCTAAATATAAATCCACATTGCTTGGTACCAATCTTGTCCTGCTCTATCTATGGTTAGAGTTTGTCTGTATATGGGAATCTAGCTACAAGATAAAACAGTCCTTTATATAAATATCTTATGAGTCAGTCCCAGCTGTAACTCCAAAGTGGTGAAGTCGTTAAGTAAATGCTGTTAAGAGAAATGTAAAAAGAGCTATGATTTCTTCACAAGAAAATGCTTTTATGGCATTTAGTATAAGAAAAAATTCTTTAAAAAGGCAGCATTGGACCCTGTGTCATTCTATACAAATGACTATTTGAAAAGTAACAGGGTTAAAATAAGATAGAGATACGAATCAACATGTCTGGTAATGCTGCCGTGATGGGTTTACATCAGCCACACTGGGGCATCCTTTGATGCTTCTGGAGATCAAATCTTACAATCTTTTCATAAGAAGAGAAATGGATCTTTTACGAATGTGAAAAATGATATACCCTGTGCATAATGTGTTTCTGTCTGTAGATAAATCTTTGTATTATTAGCTCAACAAACCTAGTCTGTTATTCTACTATTAAGATTGGATAAATTATTTATATAATTTTTAATCAGTTGAATTAATTTTTATAATGGTGGCTTGTGATAACTTTGATTTCTACTTCTCACTATGAATTTTTTAAAACTATAATTGAAAGTGACACCATATTTCTCAGTTTCCTTTTTCATCTGTGGTATTTTCTGGAAATATAATCTATGCATTATTTCTTTTTTGTCACAAAACAGTTAATTTCTTTAGAGCTTCATCAAAACTGGACTGCCTGGGGAGCAAGCCAATTTTATCAGCAATTAAAAAGGTCATTCTTTTAGATTTTAAAAGATACTGAGTAACATTTTTTAATGGGCCATATGTTAAAAATGTAGCCATTTTCTGAAAAGTGATCATCATGTACAACTGGTTAATGGGATTCTAATTTTTATTGTTCTTCAATGGTTTAATTCCACATTTGTCACTTTACAATCAAATTGTGATTGCCGGCTATGCAAATGTAAGTGGTGGAACATATGCTATGTTTCTTAGGTATACACATCGGACTTTAAAAACAAGCACCATCAGCAACAAATTTTGTTTCATTTTTATTGACTTCTATAGATGTTCCTGGATATTGCCATTGAGTTGTCTTATGAACTGCCAGTAGCCTAAAACTGGTAACAGAGCTTTATTCCTGTGTGGTTACATCTGGCCTCCATTACTAACAGCAGCAGAAAGCTTACAAGCATTCCCTTTTGATCTGATGGCTTTACATAACTCCAAATTGGCACTGAGAACTGATAGAGAACTGATTGGCTGATGGAGGTCCTAGTGTTGCTATCCTAGAAGTAGATGAAGTTCACACTAGAGTCAGCAAGACATTGTACAAAGGAAAGGTCTTTCCATGCAAACTATGCTGGCCAGAGCCTCAGCATCTTCCTAAACTGCCATCGCCACTATAGTGTGGGACAGTGGTTGCTCAACAGGAAGGTGGGCAGGGTGAAGAAAAGGGTGGCTTGATGGAATGGGAACTGGGAAGCTTAAACATTCATACCTAATTTGGAGGGGAAAGAAAGAAACCTGAAGTCCTATTATATTTTCCAGAAAATTTGAGGAACAGACCAAACTTAAAACAGTGTTCACTTTAAAAGTGGAAACTGAGTAGAAAGGCAAAAAAGAGAAATGGCTGCAGAACTCAAGACTCAAGACCTGATAAGAAGGCAGCAGAAACTAAAAAGAATTGGTGTATGCATAGGCAAGTCCCATGCAAACTGATCTCTGTTCTAGGAAATGAAATGACCAGCCGAGTGATTTATGTGTGTGCAAGGATCAGCAGTGAGTTACTCAGACTCACAGAGTTATTCAGTGGCTTAATTGCACCTGTACATGCAAATGGCATCAGCTGCCTTAGGAGAGAGATGAGGAGGAGTGGTGTGGACCACTTGAGTCAGCTGGTCACCCTCAGGCAGAAGGGAATAGGTAAAGATTGGGAAGTTGTGGGAATTAGGAAGTGTGGCTATCTGAATCGTGGTTTGGGCCACTATGGGGGCACTTTCAAAAGCCCTTGCACTTTATGGCAATGACATAAAATTCTTTACATGGAAGAGGTTAGGAAGTTAGAGGAATTATGTCAAAGGGGTAGTTAGCTTTCTTTGGTGTGGTTTAGATCTGGAGAAAAGCACAAGTATTCATAGCGCTGATCAGCTTTCTGCAGAACACTGCCTATGTTCTCTGAAACACCACTTTTGGAAAATATGACCTGTGTTCCCAGAACTGTTCAGTTTGAGAGAAACAATTTCCAATTTATTTCTTTGCATATGAAATGAGTGTCCCTTTGGTCAGTTCATGCCCTAGCCTAAGGAATGAGAAATGAGAATTCAGTAGTTGTGTTTCTTCTAGAATGAAAACCTAGACCTTGCAAATAGGGCTGCTTAAATTTAAAGCATCTGGGCTGAGGCTGAAGTGTCAGAGCACAGCTAGATGATAGTAGGAAAATATTGTTTACTGAGATTAGTTATTCTGTAAACATTTTCAGTGTGTTCATAAAATGAGTAGGTCCATGCAGCAGCTGGTAAGTAGTACTCTCATCTGAATCCCTGCAGATGCTAGGGAAAGGACTTGAAGTTGATCCCTGTGTAAGAAGCATGTGGTCAGCCTTTGTAATGCCCTCAGAAACAAGCACGAACAGAAGATATCACTCTGGACAAGTCACTACTCCAATGGATGTGAAGAAGAGCTTTCATTTCCTATGTACTCAAAAGACTTAAGGGAAACAGAGAATATCTGCCCAGCTACCATGGAAAATGACCTATTTACTTTATCTGGTGTGCTAGGGTCTGAATGATGTAAATATGGGAAGAATCATGGAATTATAAAACCATAGAATGGTTTGAGATGGAAGGGACCTTAAATATCATCTAGTTCCACCCCCCTCAGCAATGGGTAGTGACACTTTCCAATAGACAAGATTGCTCAAAGCCCCATACAACCTGGCCTTGAACACTTCCAGGGAGGGGGCATCCACAGCTTCTCTAGGTGAGTTTTTTTCTTGGGACGCTTCTGGTTAAAAAAAACAAACCCAAACCACTATGTAATGGAGACAATAGATTCTTTATGGAGGTTTGGGGGCCTTAAAGACTTAGTGGTATCAATAGGAACAGAGGCGAGGAGGATGCACAGAATACATAAAAAAATGAACTTACATCTTGTAAAGAATGTTACTGAGGTAGATCTCTATATGGGATCCAAATAATTATCACATTGAGCAGAAACATGTCTGAAGTCAAGATACTGAGTGCAGGGTTGTGAGGTGAGAGTCACACAGAATCACAGAATGTTAGGGATTGAAAGGGACCTCAAAAGATCATCTAGTCCAATCCCCCTGCCGGAGCAGGATCACCTAGACCAAGTTGCACAGGAACGCGTCCAGGTGGGCTTTAAATGTCTCCAGAGAAGGAGACTCCACAACCTCCCTGGGCAGCCTGTTCCAGTGCTCTGTCACCCTCACTGTGAAGAAGTTTCTTCTCATATTTATGTGGAACCTCCTATGTTCCAGCTTACACCCGTTGCCCCTTGTCCTATCAAGATGACAATGCTGTGTACCAAAGTACATCTTCAGTCTCAGTCTTCACAAAGATATCCCACCTCTTTTTCCTTTTCTCGTCACAGGATCATGTCCTTAAGGAAGGATCCATGTCTCCTTTGAAGCTAGGCAGGCTTGCTACAATCTTTTAAAACTTATTTGCTGCTGCTGCCACCATCTTCCTGTAGGAAAGGCTAGTGAACAGAACAGCTACAGAGGAAACAAATGCTAGTCTCCTCTCTGCCTCAGGGGTTTCAAACCCCCTCTGTAATGTCTTTAAGCATCCTAATGTCACGTAGCAACTATGCAAGGGTAGTTAAGGATTACAGTATCAGACATTAGTGTTTTTCCCGATTTGCCTCATTCTGCTTGAAGCTAAGGAAGAGGAGGAGCAATGAAGAGAGACAGGTGGGTGTATAAAGCTCTCACACGACATGGGTGTACATTAAGAGTCCATGAGATCTCAGTCCCACTTCCAGGCAAACTCAGGGGAATCTATGCAAGTTGCTTGCATCTGTGTAGGGGCAAGAAATGGTCTCACAGCAGCAGAGAATGGAAAAGTAATAAAATTAAATTAGATAAAATTAGTTTAAATAATGAGAAAGAATATAAAGGAAATGATCTCAGAGGCAGGTGCCCTTTTGAGAAAGTAGCTTTATTAGATTTTGATTTAATTTATTAAAGCTAGGTTGACAGTGTCCTTTTTTAATGCTGTGTAGAACATTATCTTCTACTCCTGTTGATGGACAATGACAAAAAGCAGTGCATCTAGCATTGAGTGTGACGAGAGGGAGGAACTTTGAGTTTTGCTCTGTTTTTCTTCTTCTCTCCGTATTTTAGCCCTATTTGGCAGTTGATGCCTGCTAAATAGGCTTACTGCAGAAAAGCCCCGAAGCCTTCCAATTTTATGGTACCTTGTGGTAGCTAACTTAGAAATAACCTCAATAACACAATGAGACCTAGATTTGGTGCCTAAGTAGTTAAAAAAAAATTATAATTTTAGTAGCTATTTTAATTAAAGTTTTTCAGGTGTTTCCATTTGGCTAACACGTGTTTTAGCTTCCTGGGTCTTTCAGATGATATAAAAAGAGACATGAGCATTCTTTCTATGCCTAGCTCAGGGATATTCTAAACATTCTTGTTATCAAACCGTATTTCTTGTGCTTGCTTAACTATTAAGAAATAGGACCTTCCTATTCCTAAACCAACGCACTCACATTTAGAGATAGCAATATGCCTATACCAGCTCTGGCCACTCCTCGCTGGCAGGGCACACTGCAGCAGGGGCTCTGCCTGTTTTTTCCCTTTGGTCTCCCATCATTTCTAATGCCATTTTATTCCTTTGTAGTAATGGGTTTATGAAGATACTTGTTAATGAAGCAAAATCTGATTTTCCCATGCATGTAGAGCTCTCTGCATCACTCTGTGATCCCATGAGACTTTATGAATGATGTTAAGAAAGATTAGAATAAAGCAGAATAAGAAACTATCAAATCAGCCTGTGCTGACTTTATTTTCCTCTGTGTAAGTCCAATACATTCCAGTGATAGCTAGACCCTAGATGTCTAGATATCTAGATAAGTCTCTTCCTACGGTCTCATGCTGATCAGATGCTTCTCCAAGCCTTTACTTTCCCTGCAGAAGGGTAAGCATACAAAATATTCCCTCTTGCAGAGATACAGGCAGTTCTGAGATTCAGAATATATTAGGAATATATTCCAAAAATATTGGACCCTAAGTTATTTATTGAAGAGCACAACTGTTTTCTGCTTTGCCTAGTTTTCCACAGCAGTATTTTCATCCTTTCCAGCTGCCACCTGAGGTGGATTCTCTCTAGAACTCCACTGAAACGTAATACATTTTGGAGGCAGGATTAATTAATATAATTGGTAACCTATTCACTCTTAAATTACTCCTGCAAGCCTTGTCTTGCCATCATTCAATAGGAAAATGAGGCTTAGCTCAAGAACTAATAGCAGAATTTCTGCAGCTCCTGCAACATCTAGTTTTGATTAAGCTGATTTCTAGATTTCTTGATTTTGCTGCTCTAGATCTCATTTCAGATGGGTAAATGGGGTTTAAAAAAGTAGCTCTAAATCTATTTTTTTAAATGTTTCTTGTTTTCTCTCTTAAATGAAAACTAACAAAACACTGCCTCTGAGCATGCCTTTTTTTTATTTAAAAAACAATAGCAGAATGGCCTAGAGGTCTCCATAGAGGATGATAACATTATTCTATGCAATCATCTGCTCTTCTATCTCTGATAATGAATAGCAACTCCAGTGATTTGACACTTAATCCAGATTATCAAGAATAGATACAGGAAATAAACTTGGGCTTTATTTTCCCATGCCAATCTCATTTTAACACAACTCATTTTAATGTACCTTGTTCTACACTTTCATGACACAACCACAGAGTAGTCATTTAGTGTAATCCAAATGAAAGTTCTAAAATGTGCGGTAGATACATTGTCAGTCTCTCTTGTAATTTATTATTTACAATATGTTCTTATTCCTTTGCTGTATAAAAGTACATCACTATGTGTTTTAATTTATTAAATAGTAGATTGTTACCTCTAAGTAAGGCCCATGCTCCAAGTACAAAGTAAAGCTTTTAACTGAAGTATTTTTGGTAATCTCTGTGCAAATTCTGCAGTATAAGTGGCTACTCAAAAATTAACACATTAATGAAGGTGAACAGCTGGTGAGTTGCCTAGATCAGGCCTGAAACTAATAATTTGTCTGGGGAAAAAATATGAAAAAAATGTGAACAACGCATAGTGAATATTTTCCCTTTATTAAAAATAATAATTGTTTATAAAGATATTCTAGATTAACAGCTTGTTCAGCATAAACATTCACTAGATATTGACACGAAGAGAAAGGCCTGAAGAAAGATGTTATATGTGTTTTATTTAGCACCTTTCATCCCAAGGCAAGATTGTGTTTATTTTACCTTCACTGTCTTTATTGGAGTTCCTAATTTTTTAGTGGGATAGCAAAAAATAATCCATTCCAGACCCTTGTTCTAAAAAAAAAAAAAAATATTGCCAAAAAAGGACTTGAGACATAATTCTCATTCATAGATAGGCCTTGCTACTTTATTCTTGCATCATACAAGATGTTAGAGTGAGTGTAACTGCAAATTCATTCCAGACTAAAACCTTTCATGCACTAGAATGACATGTAAAGTGGATTGAGTATTAATAAGGATAGCAAGTGCCTTTGGAAAAGCCTTGCTTTACGTTGTTCTGTGGTCACTTTACACTGCTTATATAGTCACTTACCCCAAAGCATAATAAATGCAACATAATGATAAATTAGGGGCCTCGAGTTATCCAGTCATTTCCAACTCTTTGTATACATAACATCTAGTGGGAGGTGTCCCTGCCCATGGCAGGGGGGTTGGAACTAGATGATCTTAAAAGTCTCTTCAGCCCTGACAATTCTATGATTATATGACAGAACAAGGAGAAAGGGAGGACATGACTTCTGTGTGGTGCATATCTCTACCTTCAGCAATGACAGTATTGAGAAAAGATCTGGAAATACCAAAAGTGTTAAAGAAGGACCATGACTGATATCAATTGGCAGAAGACCATGCCAGAACCTGTAGAGGAAAAACTGGAAAAAAGCAAAGAAGCTAATCTGAAGAACATGTTAACAGGGAGAATAAGGAGTAATAATCATAGGAACAGATAAAGAGCCTTTCACTGGCTATGGTAAAGTACTGCTTTCTTTCCTCATTGAAGAAGCTGTGGCCAACATTTTCAAGCTGGGTATTTAAATCAGCACTGCTGCATAGCAATCTAAATAAATGTCCCAATTTTCAGATTGGATGTACTGTTGCAGCTTTTCTTGGCTCCAGAAAGTATGAATTCTCAGCACCTCAGAAGATCAAGCTGTTTATGTGGGTGGTGATCGTAGTAGAAAGTTAAACCAATATAGCTTAACTTGCACATGCAGAAACCAGCATGTCCACATAGAGGGTATTGTTCATCAGTAGATGTCTGACCTACCTATTATTTTATTCACTTTATTGCCATCACACAATTTCCTCACAATGCTGAGGACATCTCATTGACTACCTTGGGAACAGAGACAGCTATCTCACACACACATATGATAGATAAGTGTAAATACACATAGACATCTTACATTTAGATCTTTTAAATGGGAGTTGAAATCCACTTGCTATGACTATCATTAGACATCATAATTTGAATTCAGTCTTGAATAGTCACTTTATACATCCATTGTAGAATAATTGCATTCCTAGATGTAAAAAAAAAAAATTAAGTCTTATTACAGCTGTCTTCAGTGATACTCATATGCTAATAAACTCCCAGAACCAGAGCATGTAGAAAACTTACAGTTTTTTGAAGTAGAAAGCATGGATTTGGAGCTAAAAATTGGATAGTTTTCCTGGTGTAGTCTTTACCAAGAAAAGATTTTTCTTTATTTAGACAGGAAGAAAAAGCAAAAGTGGGTCATCAGGGAAGATAGATTTCCAAATCTCAGTTGTGTATCAAAGGCACAGCAAAATGGCCTATCAAGTTTCTCAAGCTAGATCTGAATTAGTTCTGTCTTGGGTAAGCCTTGGTTACTTTTACCATCAGGGGGAAAAAAGGGAGAATAAGTATCTTTGTTCTTCTTGATCACTTCTGCTATGGAAACAGTTGGTGACAATGAAATCTGGCATGTAGAGAGTCCTCACTGAAAAAATCCCAAGAACTCTTGACACTGTCTCTGCTTACTAAGCTGTTTAATTCCTCTAACTGTTTTTTGTTTCGTTTACCTGAGCTATTCAGGTATATACTTGACCTTGGGTCAAGTCCTCAAAGTATTGCTTTCAGTAGGAAATACCTAAATATCTGTAACAGTAGGGCTGTAACTCCTAATTTTAGACATGAAAGGAGTGGAGAAAAGTAGTCTCAATAACTCCTTCCAGCAGCGGAGTTAATTTAGTGGATAGTTCTTTTACTTTTTGTTCTAACACTCACGAAAACACATGTAGAAATTTCCCATTCATTATGATGATGCCAGGAAGGACAGAGTCAAAGACTATGCTTGGAATTGGACAAAAATAACTCATTTTCTTCCTTACAATGACAAATTTTTATGGAGCACTCTCGGTTTCTATGTCTCCCTCTCCTGAATGAGGGAGCTCCACCAGCTCTCCAGTACAGTCTTACACTTGTAGATGTGCTCTGCTGCTGAAAGTATCAGTCTTTTTCATGACCTGGGAAATGAAAGAGAAGGTCCTTATCTCCTTCCTCAGATATGTTTAATACTATGTTTTCCTTTGCCAATTGATATTTCATCCATCTGCCTATGCTGCACACAGCTCTCCAGTCCCTTGCATCTGGAGAGACAGTACTGTGGTGACCACATCCCTTTTAAGTTCATAGAGAAGTACAGCTACATGGTTCTCCATCGGGCTACCCATTTGTACCCAACTTTGGACAACCTACCTGTCCCTGCAGTGTGCCAGAGAAAAAAATAAATCTGCCCCAACTCTCTCCCAATCTTGACCTGTTTGTGGACATGTCCAGGAAGAGAAAGCCTGAATCTACTGTAGAGCTCAAAGACTTCCAGATAGGTGGAGAGACCTAATGTCTGGCCCATGTATGCTTTGCTATATTGGACTGTTGTTAGAGACAATGGCAATGATAGCATCTAGTGATTAGATAATCACTCTCTTTAGGCTGAAGAGTCTCTCACTTCCAGATCTACAACTTTGGCCAATGGATAATTTTGCAGGTGGGCTGGATTCAATTCTCTGCATAATCAATGGAAAGATAAATATACTCAGACAGAGCAGACTGGATTTCCCCTCTTGTCTCCCATGGCTGAGTGTCTACAGTTTCAGTGAGATCAGTTCCTACATCAGACAACTAGATGGGTGAGTCAACTTTTATCTCCAATTATTTCTTACTTACCTATTTGAAAGGTAGTGTTTGTCTTATGACAGTTTGGTACTGCTGACTGAGTTTGATGCACTACTTAACAAGCCAAGCCTGGGAAATAATTTATTCTAAGGGGAAACATATGTACTTGATTTAGGTTTTGAATGGTTTGGATTCTTTTCCTTCGGGGGACTCTGATTTCCTCCTGTGGATGATGATTATTGTTTGAGAGAACATATGTGTTGATAGGAAAATACTGCAGATAAATACACTTCAGGAAAAAAACCTCCTCTGTGTCCAGCAAGTATGTTTGCAAATTCCCCTGCTCTGCTGTGACAACAAACAGATTTCTGCTGTTCTTTGGTGATCTGTCCTCCTGTTCACAGGGCTGCATTGTCTACATATTTCACTGCGATTTGTTTCAATAGCTTGGCAGCCCACCACACCAGCTTTTGTGCCCACCACTTTAATCGGTGCAGCTGCTGCCTTAGGGTGCTCTGCTAAATGGCATCACAGCAAACATAAACAGTCTGCAAACACATGTTCAAGCTTTTCACCACTGTACTTTTCCTTATCTCACCAGGAACTTAGCCTTTGCTTTCTTTATCAATTACACTCTCATTTAGATGAACATATATTTTATGCTTCCTTGTTGCATCATAGCATGACGTTTAAGGTATCATGCTTTACTTATGCTTTCATTGGCCTAAGTTCTGTTTTAAGGATCTTTCGGAGACTTTGCTGCTTTTATTGCTCAGGTCAGTGAAAAAACACTACAGTGTTGTCTTCTTTCCCTAATAGTTTGATTTCTTCACATCTTTCAAGTACAACAAATACAAACTGAGACACAAAAGCTATGCTGAAGCAGAATTATTTCATTCCACTTAAACCACTTGAAGCATTTTGCTGTCCTTAACTGACACCATTTTTAATTTAGCCACAGAGCTATAACACAAACATTTTGCCCTTTAAGAACTAGGAAAGTTTCACTAATCAGTTTTCATAGCAATTATACATATCTGAAATTACATCAAGCAACTACAGATACCAAACCATTGTATCACCTAAACAACCTACAATAAGCTCTTCTAAGTCTTTCTTCTGTCCTAAAATCTGCAATATTTGCTTAGATTCACAGTTAATTGCTTATTCAATGCTGTTGCCCTGAAGTCTTTAAGACATTTCTTGCAGTGTATTTATCTTAACTGTAATTGCTTCTTCAACGTTTTTATATATCTCAAATTACTACCCTCTGCCCTGTAGTACATGCACTTGCACTTTATGAAACTTCTATTATTGAAAGGAAAGAAAAATGGCACAATCTGAACTTGAAAGCAGTGAAGAAATCAAGTTTGTTTAAAAATTAATTCCTTCCGCTCTAGTACTCATAGCTGTATTTCGTTTGTATGACAACAATGATCTCAGATTTCCTACAGATTATGGTCTCTAGAATGACTAACCTGTTTCCACAGAGCAAACTACTACAGTATTGGCCTCACAAATTAAACAGGGATGTTGCCCAGTCCCCAACCATAATCAGAGTGCTTTACAGCTGCTTGTACATTGTGGAGGGGCCAGGACTCTGCTCTCCAAAATTTTGGTTAGCTGAGCCAGGCTCTGTGATGATGCTGGCTGGAGTTGGTTCCTAACAGCACAGCCAGGTGATGGTTGCAGGCAGAAAAGCTCAATCTGTAAATCCCTCTCTCGTCTCTAACTCCTGCCAAGTGCCTTAAAGGTGTTCACTGCCATCTGGTTGTCACAGGCTAGGCAGAGGTAAGTATGGGCATCACAACTTGCTCAGGCACATCTGCTCCAAGTCCGATGGAGGGAATTTTAACAGGCTTTGAAGACAAATCCTACATGCAAACCTACACAGGTCCCTCACACATTGTATATCTCCCCTTTTGCTGATTTTGTGCTTTGCCAGACTGTCTGCATTTAGCTTCTCCTGTGGAAAAAGCAGGGGTGATACATACCCTGATGAACCAACACATGCTTATGGCTACTGGGTCTCATATTTGTCAGTGGAGATGTTCATACAGTTAAGGCATGTAGAAGCATTTTTGTGCTTTTATGAACATCTCTCACGTGTTTTATAGATTGATGAATTAATTAAATATTGTCTAATGGGGGATAATATCTGAGCTGTCCCAATTTGGCTGCTTCTCCCAAGTTAGGTCTTCTATTATTTCCTACAAAGTTAGATTTAGTACAGGCACATTCTTTGTATTTTACCAGGCCCAACATGCCAAGGTCTTGATTCTTGACTAAAGCTCTTTGGCATTACTACATTAATAGCAACAAATTGCTTAGTAAAGCAATCTTGGCATCTCCTTGTAAAGCATTACATTGTGCTTCCAGTCCAAAACAGTGTAGCAGTCCAGGGTTTCTGAGTGTCAGACGATTTCATGTAACACTCGATCCACATCACACTCACATCTCACCCACCACCCAGTTACTCTCTCATGAAATCTTACTATATGGTATGGAGACAGTAGGATTCCTTCCACAGTTGCTTCTGCTGAATGTCAGGACCTTAAACTCCTACTGAGCAGGCATCTCAAGGCTCTTCTCCCATTCAGTTAGCTCCGTCTATACCACACAGGAAATGCTGTCATGAGATACCACGCTGGTAGGATAGAGACAGATAATGGAGGACACTACTCATGCACATGAGAATAGCCACTTGCCTTAGCAACCTAAACCAATCCTGGGATCTCAATGTATGTTCACCTTTACCCAGGCTACTCATCCAGGCATCACCAGTACAGGTAACCAGTGCAGCACTGGTTTAGGGCACTATTCACCTGAGTTGCTCCAGGAATCCCCTGCAGCTCTTTCATTACATTGGAACAACAGGGAAATCCTGGTATTTGGTAACTTCTTTTTGTGTATATATAATTATGGATTTGGTTGACATTTGCTTGTGAGGATATGGACTATTCCCTATTGGCTCCCTTCCTTTCTCAGGTAAGAAATATCAACCTGATAGTCCTACAGAAATTGGCACTGGGCTGGAACTGGTGGATCAGCATGTTCTAATTTGTAAGATCATGCAATGTTCAAACTCATTTTCTTCATTCCCTCGGGGTGAGTGCACTCGTATGCTGAATCAAGGGAGAATGACAATCCCTCTTTATTCCCTTTCCCACTAGGAGCAAGGTGACATTTTCAAAAAGGCTGGATCCATTGCTCTTGGTACCTAGGCACTTCTCTCTGATGTTGTCTCTGTGGAACAGTCAAAAAATCTATGAGAAGTATGATGGTAGTTCAGCCCATCTACTCCTTTAGACATTACCCCCAACACAGAAGATGAAGAGATGAAAAAGGTTTCAGAACTACCTATCTCCATGGATGTCAAGAATCTACAGTTATAAACATATAGTTTGGGATAAAACTTGTGGGTAAGATGCCTATACTGAATTATCTGTATATGTGCAAATGTGTGAGCTGAGTATCTTAAGCTCCATTGTAGGAGCCCTACACAGTTGCCTACACATAGATAGCCATCACTGTCCTTTTGAGATGCTTTGGCATGTACCATGTGCAGTACCTGCAGCTCCATAAGGGCCTGGGTGTCCCACAGATCCAGAATCATATCTGCCATGCCTTATGTTACAAGATGTCCTAGGAAGTCTAAGATGGCTCTAGACGTCTAAGTTTCAGCAACCAAATCAAGTTCCAGATCTTCAAGAACTATCATGGAGTATAACCATCTAGTTTACAAATAGACATTCAGATGTCATATTCTGCAGCCTCAGTCTCACTAAATGGTAGCTACAATCTTTGTTTTTTCTAGACTATATGGGAATTATGCAGACCCTGTATTTTAGAAGACAAAGGAGTTTACAGTTGATGTGTAAACACCTAACCTTGTCTAATTTACTCTTGCAATCAATGTACACCAACATTTTCAGTTGAGGGGGTTACTCAGCCCCCAGTCTTACTGACTAATATACAAGCTGCTCAATAAGGTACGTGTGCTTTGACATCTTGGGAAATCTGTCTCTGTTCTCAAAGGACTTCCAAAACAAGGCTTTGCTTAATTTTCCTCACATAAAAGTGAGTCCTCTGATGCAACCACGCCATGAGGGTGGGTTACCTGGAATTTGGTTCTTCCATCACCATCATCCAGGCCTCCTACATGGAGTCCCTAGGCAATTACTTATTTTCTCTGATCCAGAAGACAGAGACTCTTGATGGCATGCTATAAAAGCAAGTGGCCTTTCATTTTGTTATGTTCTTCCTCTCTCCCAAACCTGCAACAGTCTCTATCAACCAGAGGTCTTCTTGGTACAACCTGAGTGATCAGAATACTCCACTGCTGCTTTCTCCCTTTCCCCAAAATGGGAACCTGAAATCTTTGGAGGAAGAGCTGAAGCAAATATCCTCTGTTGATTTTTCACTTCTCTTGACTTACAAGGACTATGTAGATGGCATTTTCTTCTTTATGCATATATTCCTCTTCGAGTCAAGTCCTCTTGTTCCACGGTACTAAAACAGATTAAGAACCCTTGAGGGAATGTTTCCTTCTCTTTATCCAGGTCATTTTTTGATTGCCTGCACATTGTATGCAGTAAAGTATGAAATTTATTTTTGTTCATGAATCCTCCTACTGTGATAAAATGTTTACGCCCAGTTCAGTGTCAGTTAATGATAGGCCATTTATAAATTAATTGAAGTGTTCATAAGGATAATTTATACTTAGGCTAAATAGGTCTAAGTATATGGTTTAGACTTTTTAAGGTTGTTGTACATATTTCACCTAGAAGAAAAGACTTCCTCTGTTGGGTATTTTTTTTCCACATTAGGTCAACTCTTCTTTCAAAAGGCTAATCTTCCCATGACTTTGACTTTGCATAAAGAATTCTGAATAATTCTTGCTCTTGCTCATGTATTTCTCTGCAGGCCTACCATGTTTTGGGGACATCTTCAAGGGTATTAAGTTACTGGACAGGTAAGGTGAAGATCAGTTTTCTCAGTTGAGATACAGGGTTTCTGCTTCTGTTCTAATCCTGGTAAACTTTAAATCATATATCACCACCAGAACCAGCCCCATTCAGTTTTGTACCCACAATTCCTGACATCTGAATGATGATGAGATGCTAAAGAGAAGTTTTACTTCCATTTAGAAAGTAGGGAGTTACACACTAGCCTGAGGGGGGTATATAAACCAATTACTTGGGTGGGAAAGCTTGTCAATGACCTTTTGTTTTCTACAGCTCACAGACTGTTCTGTTGGCTCTTGTGGTCAAGGGAAGAAAGACAAAGGCCTCAGCTACTTTGGAAAGACTCTAGATCAATTTTATGTTTGTAGGGAGCTGTAACATATGAGCTACCATGAATAGCACTAGGGCTGCTGAGAACTCCCAGCCAGCTGGCTGCAAGGTGGCCGAGCCAGCTCGCCTTCCCAGCAGTCCGGGTAGTGCCTGCATGCCAAGAAGGACAGTTCATCAGCTCAATGGGCAGCACAGACAAAGGGATGGGACAAGGAACCAAGCCACTTCTTAGCATTAACTTCTGTGACCTTTGCCTCACTGTCTTTTGCCTTTCTAACTTTTCTTAAATTTTATCAATTTTTATTTTTGCAAACTTGGCTGCTGAGAGGTAGGCACCTACACCTTCTCCCCCCAAAAGTTCTGCAAACTCCATGAGCCACTTCTCACACTCCTGTGCGTCATTCATCTCTGTAAAACAGGGTAATGATGTTTACATACCATGTAGACAAGGATTCGGCAACCAAGCGCTCCATCTATATGTAAAAATCCAGAATCTCACTGAAATTAAAATTATTGGAAAATTTTTGGTTCCCAGCGCTTTTGTTGGTGTGCTGAACAAAAGTTGACTGTAAGAATTCTCTAAATGTTGGTAACCAGACAGAGATCCTGGCAGGACAGGAAAAGCATACACACAAACTTCTGCATACACTTCCTGGAGCAACAGTGGCTTCCACGGCTTCAGGAGAAAACATCAACACCTGACCATATCTGAATGAATGAGAATATTAATAGAGATGTCATAGGTGAAAACAGTGTCCTTGTATTTCTATTTTATACTCTGTTACCGGAAAAAGTTAATGATCAAAGAGAGAACCTTTGTCCAAAGAGGTAAAGATGATTACAAGGGTGGATACAGATGACTTTGGCAATGAGACGGAGGAGAGGAGAGGAGAGGAGAGCGCTGTTCACCATCCCATTTCTATCACCTCCTGTTTTCTCTTTCCACCTTCTTCTCAGCAGCTCCTTTCTACTGCTACCTCATCATCTTTTCCCTCATTTATTCATGCTCTCTGTCCTATCACTTCCACCACCTTTCAGTATCCACATAGTCCAGCAGAGCACCTAAAGGGGAGAGGGAGAACAGCTTCCAGCTCTTCCAGTGCCAGCTCTGTCGTGCATGAGTGCAACAGTTGTGGGTTTGGTTGCACAGAGGCCAAAGAGGACTGGTGAAAGGGCAGTACTCCTTGGGTGGGAGTATGGAGAGCAGTGAGTGGCACAGCTCAGGAGCTGGTCCCTCTGCCTGTAGACCTGTCACCTCAGCTGTGCAACAGGTGCTTCGTAGGGTTATTTTATCATTGCCGCTATAGGTATTTGAGGTGCTTGGGAGCCCCAGGACTCTACTGTGCACAGTATCACCCTCACATGAAACATCCCCAAACCCCACCAGAACACTTTGCGGGTCCGAGGCCAGCAGGGACAGCATCCAGAATCACCGGTCTCAGGCTGACTTATGCGGCTCGCGGCTGCTTTGGCCACTCGTCTTCTCCGAGACCGCGGCGTGACCGAGAGGTGCCAAAGGCAGCCTCGGGGGAGGGCCGGGTTTCAGGGGCCGGGACACCCATGGGCGGGAGAGGGGTCCGTGCCCAGGGGCCTGCGGCGGGGCAGCCCGCCCGTCCTCCCCGCTGCCNGCGCCCGCGGCCGGCAGCGGTGTCTGCGCCTCAGCCGGGCTGCGCCGGGTGCTGGTGGTGCGCTCTCCCGCCGCGGGGCTGCACAATGGCAGTCGTTCCGTAGGATGGATCCTGCCGTGGCTTTTGTTCTGCAGATCCACCCATCCTCCTAGCAGTCAAGTACCAGGCTATGGTTTTCTCTCTGGGGATCTGTCTTCCGCGTTTTGCCGGTGTCTCTGATGAGGTTTTGGCCTCGGCTGGGATTTCACTACCTTACTTTTCGTTTGGCTTCACGCTGAAAAAAAAAAAAAAAGGGATTTCTTGCCTTTTCTCTTCACGCTTTTGGTTATAATCCAGTGTTGATCTAGGGGAAATAACCATTCAGCCTGGCTGAAAAAAAAGCATCCGTTGAAAAGTCTCAAAGAAATAGACCACGTGAGGAAAAAAAACTGGGAGAAGATCGGAATATAATCATTTTTTCTATGATAAAACTGGTGCCCCTCTTCAGGAGAACTGGTCTCAATTTATTATTATGCAACCACAAGGATCTCTTCTTTCTCAGGGTGTATAAGCTGCTGGATTGCTTTTCGCCCAAATCAATGTGGTTTCTTTGGAACATTTTCAGCAAAGGATCGCATATGCTGCAGTGTCTTTGTGGCAAGAGTCTTAAGAAAAACAAGAACCAAACTGGTAAGCAATCCATTACACTGCGTTGTTTTTGTTTTATGCTACCCTGTCTGTTGCTCACCGAGGTAGATCTGCAGTCCTGCTGAGGGGAGAAGGGGGAAATATAAGGAGGCCAGCACGGACATGCATGTGCATACGTGTATGAATAGGCAAGGAGCGGTTTGGATTAGCTTCAGCCACTGTCACCACGGAAAAGAAAGAAAAAAATAATCAAAGGCGATCCTAGCCCAGCCCGCATCTCCTAGTTTCTGTATGCTATTTACAAAGAGGAAACTTTTATATCGCTACTCTTTATGAGGGGAAGCTGGTAGAGCCCCCCTCCCCGTCCACGTCCCCGATGCGAGCCCCCCCTGTGCACACCCCCAGTCAGTTTTGGGAAGAGGAGCCCGGGTCTCCCGTGCTGGTGTGAGCCGGCCCTGCCTGCGGTGGGTGAGAATGCCGGGGCTCAGGTCCTGCACAGCACTTTCTGATTAGCTTGCAATATGTCACCCCCCACACACACCCACCCGCCTCGCTCGGCTTTCTGAAGTCAAGCCCGACACCCCCCGCCCCCGGCCTGGGGTCTCCCCCTTATCACTCACCCCCCGGGACTCTAGGCCGGGAAGGTGGAGGGGGATGAGGAAAGGGGGTGGACACTTTCTTGGGGCTTGTGCCCAGACGGCAACTCAGGCAGCGATGCGAAGCGGCAGCAGCAGCACCGCCTGGGTGGCTGCGTCTCTCCTCCGCCTCTCCCTGCCGGGATGACCCCTTAGAGCACACGCCGGTGTCTCTGCGTGCGTCTCCATGTCTGCCTGGCAGCCAGGATCATGCGCTTCGGTTCAGCCCGGCTCCGAGGGGGAAACTTGCAGTACATTACATAAGAAATGCAAATGCAGGTGCTCTGGGCCGCCCGGTCCCGGGGGGTCAAGCTGCTGCTGCTGTTGCATCCCTCTTGCTCGGGGCGCTGTGCGGCCAAGCCCCGCGGCTTGGCGAGCAAGGTGGGCGAGAAGGGATGCTGGGCGGGCGGGGGAGTCGGGAGCTTTTCAGGGGAAATACCGGCCCTCCCCACCCCTCTCTTGTTCACCCCCCGGCTCTGCCTCCGAGCTCGCTGCCCCCGGCCGGCAGGTTGTCTGCAAGCACCTGCGTGCCTGGGGAGGCGAGAGCCGGCGAAGCCCGGGCTGTGCGGGAGGGATGCCGTGTGCGCGCTGGCGTGCGTGTGCCGGCTGCCCTGCAGTGGCAGCTTCCGAGCAGGAGACTCCTGACGCTGGCACTGCAGTGTAGTAGATCATAGGCTCTCGTTGCCTCTCTGACACCCCAACATCAACAAGCAGCAGCCGTGTCAGCCCGCACCCCTCTCCGCCCCGGCAGCCGGGGTGCCGGCTCCTGCTTTGCCCAGCTCAGGGCCGGTGCAGAGTCGAGGTGGGCACCTCGGGGGATATTTTTTCTCTCCTCTCATCTTGCTTCCGTTGGCCAGCTCGTCTCACCCCTTTCCTCCCCGCCGCTGCCGCTGCAGCAGAGAGCAGCCACTTCTCAGCATACTAAAGAGACCGAAATGCCCCGCCGAAGGCTGCGCTCGCCTCCCGCAAAGTGCCATTTGCTTCACTCTCCCCTTGGCGCTCCAGCGAGCCGCCTGCCCCGGCTGGGGGCAACTTCCGAGCCGTGTGCCCCCCCGGAGCGGGCAGGGGCAGGGCAGCCGGCCACCTTCTCACAGACCCTGGGGACGCCCCCTCTTTTGCCTGCCCGGGCCGAGCATGCGGGGGCTGTGACCGCAGGGGGAGAGCAGAGGCGCGGCGTGGCCCTGCCTGCCCTGCCCGCTGCCGCCGCCGCCGCCTGTCCTCGGGGCTGGGACTGCTCCAGCGCCGTGGTGCCCTGGGCAAGAGGCGATGCTCCGGAGAAAGGGTTTGCTGGAGTGGTGGTTTCTAGACCTTTCAGTTTACATACTGGGGAGGGGGAGAGGTGTTATAAACACTTCCCCCTACTCCTCCACCTCCCCCCCATCCAAAGGCCTGTGTCCTTTTGTTGTGGAGGGTCGACTGGTAAGGAAACGGCCCCTGAAGCCGAGGCGTGTCCTTCGGAGTGCCGGGGGACCGCAGAACACCTTTCCTCCTCCCCAGGGACTTTGCCGCACTTACCCCCTTACGCACGGGATGAGTGGGTTTTGATGGCAGGAGTGGGACTGCGCTCCGCCTCCACTGCCATCCTGCCTGGGGAGGGCTGAACAAGGGGGGTGATCCGGACGGAGCAAGGAGGGTAGAAACCTGGGGAAGGGGGCTGGGGGGTTGGCTGCCCCCGCTGTCAAGGGTGCCAGGGGGGCACAGAGCGGTCGCGGAGGTGGGGCTTGCGGCTGCCCTACCCGCCGGCCAGGTCCGCGGTGTGGTTCCGCGCACCGCGCAGTTTGCGCCTCTCTGCTCCGGTCCGACGTGATCCCGGCGGAGCAGCCGGGACGCCGAGCCCTGCCAAGCCCCATGCCCTGTCTTGACATCCCGCTCCCGGGAGCGCTAAACTGCGTCTGTCTACGGGAGGCTAATAATCCGCTTGGCTGGATTAGCTGGTAGCTCGGTCGCAGGCGCTGTAGCTCTGCGGGGAGATCATCTCCATCTAGGCTGGGGTCACTAGTGGGAGAGCAGGGAGCCGTTGCCGTGATGCCCAGACTCGCTCTCTACCGACTCGCTCGGTATCCCGGTGCCCCGGGCGTGGGGCTCCCCCTCTACGGGCAGCTCGGCCCGCGGGAGCCGGGGAGCCCCGTCCCCGCTGCGGCACGGGGCTCTGCTACACCCCCCGGCCCTCCCCCGGCCCTCTCTGCCCGCCAAACTTTCCATGAGCGACTGGGCTTTTTGCTCTCAAAAGGTACCACACGAGTGAGCAGCTGCCGCTGATCCAACCGTGCGGAAAAGCAGGTTAGGCAGCTAACGCTGTCTGTAATTTCAGTTTATTTAGTTATTTTCGGCCTGGTGCACTTGGTTCGCCCCTTCCAACAGCTGGTCTTTTTCCAGAAACGGAACTGAGGGGCTCGTTTCCAGGCGCTCTCTGCTTCTCATTTCCTCTCCACCGCTGTCTGCAGCCCTCCCCTCCCTGCCATGACCCCTCCTGGGGCTCCCCTGCCTTCCCTGGGGGGCCCAGCTAGCCCCACCAGGGTTACTGGCTCCAAGCAGAGCTCTGGAGTGAGCGGGACGGGGAGGAATGGGATGTCCACTTGGGTGTATGCAAGCTTCTGACAGGATTGCATCAGGAGGCTTTGGTTTTCATTTGGGAATAATTCTGTTATGACCAAGTTTGTTTCAAATTTGATATCCTAGAAAGAGGAGCTGCCGTTGATTGCTACAATTATTCACCTCTTTACATTGCTTCATACGGAGAAAAACTTTGAGAATCAATAGAAATGGCTTTTCTTGCACCCATTGGTTTGAGTTTTCCCGAGTTTAATAGTGCAAAAAGTAATGAAGCCCCATGTATCTTCAGCATCCTGTCCAACATTTGCAATGTATTAAGTTCCCTGAGCCTCACTTGCTTTTTTAATTATTTCCATCTAGCTCTGCCATTCTGGCTTGTCATACACTTGGAGAGGTCTTAAGAAAGAATGAGACAAAAGAGACTTTTCCACACAAATTGTTAAAAATTGCTTGAGACCTTAAGGCCAAAGCAAGGGCTTGCAATGATAAGGTGCCATCCTGGTGGCTTCCCCCCCTGCTCCCAGGCTCTAAACTGGGTATGGTCAGTTAGGGTATAGCTAAGTCACGGAGAGGATTTGGAGCTTGAAGGGAAATGGGGAAGGAAGGTATCTCTGAGTGTTTTTTTGAAGCAAATACAACAAGTGAATAGATTTTTTTTTTTTAACCAAATGAGAGCTGTTAGGGTGCCCATGGGAGATGAGTTAGTTGGCTGGAGTATTAGATGTCCCCATGGCAGGAGTTGCTATCACATTTCACTCCTGGTGGCAGCCCAGCAGACAGAGGATGTATCAGGTTTCTTCTCCATTTACCTCTAAGGAGAGGCAACTCAGGCAGGGATGTTGACAGGAGAGTAGATGGAAACTGGCATTACTATAAATATGTTGCTGATAGAGGAATTTGGTTTCTGTATGTATCAGTCTCATATTAATCTCATTCACAAAGCCTATTTAAAAAGAAGAGGATCTGAGATGTAGGCTGTGGCTGAACTGGTATCTCTGCATAGTCCCTTGTTAAACTCCTTCTCCATGAAATAGTCAGACTGTTCTTTCATGGTGGCTTATCATTTTGAAAAAGTTTCTAAGCACAGCCATGCAAGACAGGATCTATCTGAAGCAGAAGCCTGGGTCACGCCTATAAAATATAGTGCATGTCTTCATCTGGATTCTGAGGAAATTAGGCCTGCTTGCTGCCTTTCTTACTCATAGGAAACAAACCTCCCACCAAAAGACAAAGGATATTTTGCTTCAGGAAGAGCTGCAGGATTGGGTCCTTGAAGTTTCTTTCACATAGAAGCTCTGGCTGCCTAAATACTGTAATTCCTGTACTGTTAATCAAGTCATGGTGTGTTTCTCTCACTCAAATGTAAAATTGCCTATTCACATGTACTTCACCTACTGAAGTTTTATCCTCTGTGGAATACATTTCCTGAATTTATACAAATTTAATTATTCTTGATCAAATTAAATTGCATATTCTACTTGTTAAGGGGTGAAATTTATGCTTGCTCATGCATTTCCCTTCTGTGATAAAATGCTTGCACCTAATTCAATGTCTGCTAATGATAGGCCATTTATAAATGAATTCAAATATACAAAGGATGACTTAGGCGTAAGGAAAATATGAAAAATGTATTTACAGATATTATTGGTTTAAATATTTATGTGTATGCAGTTTTCATTTGAGTGTGGTGTTTATTCTACTTACCTGCTTTGATTATGTTAAATATATTAATTTTGAGCTAAAATTCCTATTGATTCCAAATTTAGATAAGGAGTGATTTAGACATTCAGCATTTGTCCCTTTGCAAAGATTTTCTGTTCAGTAAATGCCTGTAAAAACATAATCTGGAGAGCAGAGGGTTGTTTGAAACTGGAAACCAGTTTCTCAAGAGGACTTAATAAAAGTAAAGAAATAGGAGGTAGGGCATTACATCAACTCTGGGGTGGTATTTTGTAATTGGTGAGGTCACTACTGAGGTTTAAGTATAATCACTCAACATGGTAGCACGGAACGTTGCGTGTCTAGAATGTGGTTGGATAAATGAAGTGGTTGTGTGCAAATTAAACTATGCTGAATATTTACAGATGTTTGCAAAAGGTGCTTATGAGCACCGACACTTGTGGGGGCAGGTTTCATTCACTCGAGGATGACCTTGTTACTTCGGGAGCAGTGATTTGTGCTTGTGCCTAGTTCTGTTTCAGGTGGCTTTTGTGATTTTGGATACACTGTTACTTCCCTATACCTTGCTTTCCTGATTATTAAAAATCACAGGCAATGTCTGAACATTGCACAAGTGTGTTGTTGGTCCTTTTGCTTGCTTTTCACATTTCAGTGAATGATAGCTTTTCAAAGACTAGTTTACTGGATGACTTACTGAGTAACAAAACATTGAATGATCTTAAAATTTTGCAGTCTCTGTCGTGAAAAAAATCGTACAAGGCTTGATGTACAACTAATATACCTGAGAGCTATTTGCCACTGTACAGAAAGAATGTATACAGTAGAAAAACAGTGTACCTGGAAATAAACTTTGCAGAACTGGAGCCATGTTTAGTTCAGAAAGAGTCTGCTTATTGCACTGAATGTGTTTCTACTGTCAGAACAAATGAAGCAACTGGGAAGAAAATCTTTTTATTGGAAACCATGTGATAAAGTGCTCAAAGGAGTATATTCATCTTCAGACTGGCTATTAAAACTATTTATTGTATTCTCAAAGTGGATCCTTAGAGGTTCTGAGCCACTCAGAAGTACTGAAAATTGTAATTGCAAAGGAAACTGATAGTTTTTGGCACCACGATGGACTGAATTCAGTGAGCAAAATGTGATGTGTTCTTTTTTAATATACTCTGCAGCAAAGGTAAACAGCGTGTGAACAACTAACAAAGTTGTTATTCAAATCAGGAGCATGCTGACTTTGAAGAGGATCTTTTTGAGGACAAAACCTCAAAAATCAGTAAGTGAAAGGCTTTTAATGGATAAATGGAACGCTGGTTTTGCGCGCCTGGAGCATACTCTGTTAGAAGCACTGACATTAAATAGTAGTGAGGAAAGTAAATAGTTGCTGATGAGATAGCATTAAGAAGTCAAAATAATAATACCAGTAGTTAAAATTCAATGCACGAGTCAGAATAATAACACCTTCTGTAGTAAAATTCAATGTAATAGCTTAAGTAACATACTGTGTTGAATATAAGCAGCATTGTAATAGTTTGAGAGTTAATATTTGATGGTTGTGTGGGTCAGATGACAATAAATGACAGTTGCTGACAGAAATTGATGGTGTCATTTTAATGTCCATATTTTGTGTTTTCACACAATTTCACCTGCTTATTTTACTTTTAACTGGAAACAGCATGAGGAAGTGCACTGAACATGCTTTACATTTGCACACTGAAGGTAGTAACTTGAAAATTACTTGGCTTAATCATTTTGTGGCACTAAAATTAGCCTGGTCCCATCAGACAGTAGAATCGAACCAAGGTTAAACATTTTAATTCTATTGGAATTGTTTTGGCTTTTGCTCTCAGGCAGAGATACAAATAAGCTGTAATCCTCTATGAAAAATTTGTTTAAAGGAGACTCCAGAAAGGTCTGTATTTCACTGAGCTGATAGTGGAATAGACTTTGCTGTTCTCTGAGAATTCATCATGTCATCCCTGTTTTTTTCATGCAGCTTTGTCATTTGGAAAGATAAGAACATAGTGAGGATATAGAATGTGTGGGATTTGCACCTTAGCTCTTGAACATGTTCTGTCTCCAGCTCTGGGCATTAGATGGTGTAAGAAAAATACAAGACACAGGGCAAATCTAGGTTTGATTCTTCCCCTAGCCTATCCTCTCATTTTCATCTGTCACTAGGCTGTCTTAAATCATAGTTTTTATTCAGGCCACTGCATGTAGTAGCTTCTGAAGGAGCTATACACCTTAACTTGTCAAACAGCATTTCTATTTTGGGCATCAAAAACTTTGCATGTCAGCAAGTCCCATGTAACCATGTGCTGTGTGGAAAGGGTGAGGAGGGATTTGTGCTTTCAGTGGCAGCTAAGGCTGCTATTCCTGCTCTGTGCTTGTTATTACCGATTATGGAGAGCTTTTCAGGGGTATCTCATCTATAAGGTGAAGAACACTTTGTTCACAATACCTTCTCCCTTCTTGAACTGTCAGAAAATTCTGGGCACTTTTATCATCTCAATTTCTATGCAGTATAACTTGCCTTTGCTGAGGAGATAGACTGCCTCTGGCTTTGGAGGACAAAGATGAAGCAGCAGCTCACACATCCCTTTGCATGCTCTGCTTCCACCCAGCTAAAAGGAGTTCATTCCTATGGATTTTCTAGGCCTATGGGATAAGGAAGTATCTCGTGCAAAGGGCATGTTTTCACAAAGTCCTTTCTCTTGAGGGAAGAAGTGGGATATTGCTCCCTTGAACAAGCTTTTAAAGAATTAAGCTCTAGTGTGACTGAAAACTAGAATTTTGTTCCACTGTGAAATGGTTTGAACAGGAGAGAGAGCTTGCATATAAAAGCAAAGACTTCTGTTTACATATAAATCTCTTGGTTCTTCCCAGTGCTGGCAAAGGGAATATACAGGAATTTCATTGTCCTTTAATGAGGTTTGAACTGAAAATGTTAATTTAAAGAAGGCAAGTTTGCCAGACTTGTTACTCTTTCAGTAAATATATTTCTAAGCATGTCCTGCCACATTTAAACAAAACGTCCAGATTAAACAGTTCCTGGTTCACACTTCTCATTAGAGAAGTGCATTATGGAGCATTACTATTGCCCAGTAGTTTCTACACATATCACTCATTGCTAATATAGGTACATTTATTGACATAGAATGAGATGAACAGGATCTACCAGTAGAAAACATAGAAAAAGAGGTTGAAAAATTGCAGAGTAAGGAAATGCTTAAAAAATCAGTAAAATCATTAGTATAGTAGTATCTTATAAAATAGAGCATCCTATCAGGAATATCTTAATAAAGGTTAAATTAATAGTAATGCTTATTAATTTGTGGTGCTCATGATATGAAAAAACATTTTACAGTTCTGATTTTCTTGAACTAGAAATTGCAAGTCAAACCCAGACTGCTAACAGTCCCGGAGAAACTGAACCTAAAGTAATTTAGGCAGATTATCCCACTAGAAGATCAACCCAAGATCTCAGATGTGAATTAACTTCAGGATATCTAAAACCCAGCTGCAATTTTGTGGCTTGGACTCTTTCAGCTTTCACTCAAATCCATGTTTTAAAATAAAATAGCATTAACAGGTGGATTAAAGTTCATAAAGCCTTGTGCCCCTGAGAGATTTTCTCCTAGCCTTCTGCAAATACAAATCTTTTTTTTATGTTTGTCCCCATATGAAGGAGACTTTCTGCCTCAAAAAATAGGGTTATACAGACTTTCAGTACTGACATTTGCTAGTCCTCTGACTTTACTCAGACCTGTTTCATCTCTGTGAATAAAAACTTGACCCATCCCCAACACTGTTGCCTCCATTATAGCCTCTCATATCTCTTTCAGTTCTTTCACTTGCTCCTTGTCCAGGCATCTCACCTTTTTACTTTGAGTTAGGGTCTCTGAGGAATATTAGCCCTTAATTAGATTTCTTTCAGATATTTTTAAGTTCTCTCCACTGCTTTGAGTAATTAGCTAGTGTCAGTGAGCAGAATGACTGTACACGCTATTACTGATGTAATAGATACTTACAATGGATGAAGGGTAGGCTGATGCACTATCCTTTGTTTTATTGGGCATGAGCTGTATGAATGATTGGTTTCCCACTTTCTACTAATTTGCAGTAGTGGAAGGACATAAATGCAGAGGCAGTAAAGAAACTGTGATTATTAGGAAAAGACAGTAAAATCAGCAAAGGGATTCAGAAGACCTAAGAGCAAATGTTATCTCTTTCATTGTTTTGAAAATTGTTTGAGGATATTACTTGCTTGAGGATAAAATGCTTTGTATGGGATTCTGCTGTTAAAGCAGGACTCCTCAACTTCAGGGAAGTTTTCTAGATAGTATTTCTGAGCAATTCTTACTTGACCTGGTGGGAATTGGTTCCAGGTCCGGGCTTTGCCTACTCACATGGGTGCTACGTGTTTCCATGAAGCTAGTGGCCGTGGTACCCTGCTGAAGAGTTTCCAGAGGATTGCAAACCCCATGTGGATGCAAGCCATGCCCCATATGTCAATACTGTCAGCAGGGTACAGACAGAGCAAATTTGTGGTCTGGATCTTGCTCACCTTTGATTCACCTTATTCACCTTTGATTGAGTTCACTTCTGTTGGTCTAGTTTTGAGATGTTTTCTATGAGAAGATTACTATAATGTGCTACTTCAGTGCAACATGCTCTAGGGTTCCTGCTGACCAGTGCAGCATTTGTGGTAAAACAGTGACTGTGTTATTAAACCCTGCGTTCTGAAGTGTTGAGATCTGTCTACTTGCACAAAGTTTTGTAGCATGTCAGACATGAATTCTCTTACATTTGGAACTTAGATCATGGACTCTTCTTCCATGGAACAGGACACCGGAAGCCACACGGCATTGTTTTACAGTAAATATGTCATTATGTAGTGTTTGTATTGAAGATTCACATTTTTTGAAGGAGGTCTTAGTTTGGTTTAGAGCTGGACTTTAAACCCTGATAATATTTGTGGAATTGTAAAAGTGTAAGAGGAAAAAAAATAAAGCTGTTGCAGTTTCCTAGGTAATATCTAGTGAATTACCTGGTTAAAATAACTGGTTAAATACTAAATACCTGGTTAAAATAACTATTTCCTTCTACCGTGAATAAACTCAAATTTACTCATGGTAGAAGTAGGCCAAAGTAGTGGGAATGGGAATTTTGTGTCCTAGTGTCTTTCCATATTTCATTTCATCTTTGCAGTTTATAAGAGATTTTGTATCTGGGGTATTATGAGATGAGTCCTGTGATTTGTGGGCCACAGAAGGTATTATCTCCTCATTGAAGGTTTTCAGTGAAAGTATATCTTAAAAGACATTTGCTGTCTTAGGACTTAAACATCACGCATGTTGATTTTGACCATTGCCATACACCATTGAAGAGAACACAATCTAAGGGATTCTTGAAGATATCTAAGTAAATAGGGTACTCTTGTAAGAAAAAAAGAAAGTCTTTAAGCACAATGATAAAAAATAATTGAACCTAAAGATATGCAGGTGAATGTCATGGTAGATTAACTGTAGGGCCACTTAGTTTCATGGCTTCTTAGATGTTGAATGAGATTGATTTTATTCCAGTTGTGCCAGCTGACATCAGGATGAAAGCAGAGACAGCAGTTTAAGACCTTATAAACAAAGCAGAAATAAACTCTAAGTTGTGCAGGCTAGGTTAAAATCTAATAAAATATAGGGAGGAACAGCAACATGAGGGTGCATTATGTTTGCTGAGACCTATTTTCCTTGGCTTTCAGTGGCTGGCAAGAGTGACTATGGTCTAAGTTGTCTGCCAAAATGAATATCTGCTAATAGATTTAAGATGGAAGATGAGAAAAAGATAAATACTAAGCTCTTGTAGTCATATATATAGGTTGAGAATTTGGGGGTGGAACTTGATGAAGTTGGAACAAAAGTAAGTCAGAATGCGATGTTAGTACATTAGGTGAGACTTTTTTCAAGTGCTGTGTGGATGATACATGAGTAGTGTGGGATGCTCTCTCTCCCACTTATTCTCAGAGGGAGATGAAAAACCAGAATGACAAAAGAAATTATAAAGTAAATAATAAAGGGATTAAAGGAGTCTGTAGTCATTTAGACAGGTTAGTGATAGGGAGTCCTACAGGCAGGCAGAATTAGAAATTGTTTAAGCTACTTATTAATTGAAGAGCAAATAGATCTGAAATTTAAGGACATTTTCATGGAAAACATCTATTTCTAGAAGTGTTTCTTTCCCAAGGACATCTAAGAGAGTTACATTTGAGAGTCTAGCTTCTCTCAATTTATTCCATTTATAGCTATCTTGCTAAAGGTGAGATACCGTTGTAAACGTTGCTTTGCCTTTATAGATGAAGGTGCTCGCACACTCTCATGAGTCTGCCAGCTGTCATTGCCCAGCTCTGAAGGAGTGGTCTCCGGGGTGACCTTAGGCTGAGTGTCCAGTGCCTCCTGCCTGCCTGCCTGCCTGCTGCTGGGTGGGTGGTCTGCAAGCCATCTGTGTGGGCATGCCTGGCAGCCCTTGAGGTTTTGCGCCTGCATGGGCGTGGGGAGTCCTACGTGTGCTCCAGCTGCCTGGGCTAACACCTGCAGGCTCACCTGCAGGAGAGTTGGCACACGAGTCTACTCACGAGGGTGGCCCTCAAACTAAACTGAGTCAGTGTAGTTGCCACAGTAACTGCTGGTGAGATGAAATGTGTTATTCCCTCCCCAAACCCCCATGATTTACAACACAACTTTTAAAGTGTGTATGTGCTTCTATGGATCTTTGTAATTTTTTGTAGCAGACACCATGTAGTAGGTGGTATATAGAGGCATCCAATACTGGAAGCATTTGTCTCTCTCAGGAGGTTTCAAAGGCATTTTGGCACACTTGCAAGCACACTGTGGAAGAGGGTAGTACAGGTTCAATATTAATTTGCCTTTTTCTTTCAATGGCTTATTAAATCCACAGCCAAAGAGGCCAGGAATGTTAGGTGCCATTCCTACCTAGTATATCACCATAAATCTGCATCAAGAAGCTTATACTGGAGATCTTAAAGTAACTTCAAAGGGCGAGACAGTCTTGTCTTCTCATTAACAGATGGCAAGTGAGAATTGTGAGTAAGAACTGTCCACCTTCGGTTTGGCATTGAAATCCTTCCCCCACCTTAAACTCCTCCTAGTTGTTCAGGAACTCAAAACTGAATTTATATTGCTTAATTAAAAAGGGCCAGGGATTGATCCAAGTCCAAATGGCTCTGGCTGGCTCATATCCATATTACTTGTGGTTACCACCTTCCCTAGCAGATTTGTCTTGGAGAGAGCTTGCTGAAGTGCTGCAAAACTGCCTGGGACTTAAAGAACAAGTGTGGGTGACCAGGGGTCTAGCAACTCTTTTATTTAGCAGTATGAGCAGAGCCAAAGGGGATGAGAAAACTCCCTTTCACATTCACTAAGGAAAGTTAGGGCAAGCTCTACTTGTATGGTGATTCATGTGTGCCCCAATCCTCAATCTGGGAGTGCACCTGGACTAATAACAGTCTATATCATCCCAGCCAGGCAAAGGGGATATCAGAGCTTCAGTAGAAGGAATGAATTCCTACTTCATCCTTTGAGGAAGCAGCACCTAGAAAGGATCTTCCCATGGACCCTTGGTTAGCCCTGTGAAAAGCTGGTGGAGGAAAGAGACCAGAGTACTCTGCTTTGGAGTAAGTCTGGCAGCCGAGCAGCAAGAGACCCGAGTCTGCAAAGAGTGAATCATAATTTCTGAGAAGGGTGAACCAGACAGGAAGGGATGCTCAGTCTTGCTGGGGAAAGCAACAGATTTTCCCTTTCTCCTCTCTTTGACAAGAAGTAGATGCAGCTCCAGGATAAGGAAGAGCTGAAGGACAGTAGGTTTCCTCTGTCTCTAAACAAAACCTTTTTCTTCCACTTCACTGACTTGTACTGGCTTTCATCCTCACTGACCTTACTAGGGATCAGCCCTACATTTGCATGTGCATGTGCAATGAAACTGGTCAATGACATCAGTCATCTGAGTAATCTGTTGTTCTACTGCGCACCCATCTTCTAGTCGCTGAGCTGTATGAACACCAACCTGAGTTGCTGCTTGGTGTGCTTCTGATCTTCCTTTAATTACAGGGTATATATGTCTCACCACATGACCAGTGCCTCTTTTCCCTTATATAGTTGTAAGGAGCACAAGTAAGGAAACATTTTTACTCATTATTGATGCTTTAAATATTTTGGCAGGCTAAATCTGGTCACAGTCTGTGAATTACAAGGGTCTGACTTATATCTGACAGTATGCTCCAGAATATTTGTGTGCATTTTGTCTACATTAATGAAAAAGAGAAATAATAAAGCAGTTTGGATTTTTGGTTTTAAACAGTTTTAGGAAAAACCAGTTTACAGCACTTGGAATCTCTTGATTCTTTCCTCTGAGGTTGCAAAAGTTATGTTTACTCTTGAATTTAATGCTAAATATTAAAAGGTTGAATTGAAGTGGTGGGTTCTCTTCTTTTCATGAATTTCCTGAAAACCACTTAGAGTAACTGTTCCTTTACAAATTAAAAAATTGAAGAAACCCAAGTATTATTACTTAATCTGGGAATAAGAAAGGTGTTGAATTTAACAAGAACAGAAAATTTTATGTTTTCATTCCCAACAACAGAGCCAATTGTGAAAAGCTCTGATGATGGGATGTAGTTTTATGTGGCTTTAAAATAAAGCACAGTGCAGTGCTGCGTTCAGCATGTGGGCTTGTTATGAAGAGCTGGGATTTCTGAAACCATTCTAACTGCTGTAAATTTGGAAGTCTGGTAAAATTTTCTAAGATGGTAAAGTCTTTTTCGCAATAGAGGAGTAAAAATACTTTCAGGATGAATACTTATCAATTTATTAGATATCTTGGAAACCGTTTCTTCAGTTAGTAGCACATCGGTGTAATGTGTCTAGGACCTTTCACACAGCATGGCAATTAAGCCAGCTTGGGCCAAACTTACTGCGTGGAGATTCTCTCCAAGAGTGAAAATATCTTTTCTTCATTCTCCCTTCCAGGCTGGGGAAAATAAGTTTTTTGGTGTCTCCTCATTTACAGTGTCTTTCTTTTCATCATGCTACCTGAAAGTAACAGCTTTAATCCTTCTTCTGGAAGTTCCTTGCTATTTGCTTTACACTGCAGTGCTCCATTATCAGATTAGGTTGTCAAAGACCTCCAGAGAAGGGATTTACAGGAGGATAAAGGGAGCATACTCTCCATGGCCAGAACATGGAACCGTTCTTGTGATGGAAGTGATCTTTGCCCTCAGAGGAAAAGAATGGAGAGCTTTTTTAGCCCTGGCGCACTGCTTTGGGTTTTTAAAAACTAGCTAGGTTTAAATACTCAAATCCTTTCTTGCTAATCCACCATTCCTTGGTCTCTGGAAGGAGAGGTTATCAAACACGATAATTTTCTTGCACAGGTTAAATAGTTCTTTGCTTAATCTATTATTACTTGAATAATTCTTACAGCATCTGCTTCAATCTGCTCCATCTTCTTGTCTGTTTTAACTTACAGTGACTAATTTGCAGAACAAGCATGTCTTCCCCCGTTTGCATTCAAAGGCATTAATGTATAATGAAACTAATCTAGATCTACAGAAACCAGATAGAACAAGCAGCAAATGGATGACTGAGACAGAACAACAGTTTTCCCCCATGGGGACACGGTCCTCATGGGTTTTCCCTTCTAAAGAGAATTAAGCTTTCCTCAGAATCCCAAAGTTCTGTTTATTTTTTCATTGCTCTATTAGGTACAGGCAACAGTGGAAACCAGAATAAACTGGAAGTTATGCAAATACATTTCAGAAGTTTCAATGTGTCTTCAATGAAGGAGCTCAAAGCAAATCTATAAAATGAAAAGCTGAGTTTGCAGGAATTTCTAATCCTTTTGAAAAATATTTCTATAAAAAGGAACGTCAGAGAATGAAAGTTAAAACTGCAAACATTGCACTATACAAATTAGTAAGCAGGTCACCTGGTAGTCTTCTTGTCCCTGATATGTGGCACTAATGTTTTGTCCCCGAGGGGGATGTGCAACAACAGTATCCTGAGTCCCTGACAGACAAAAAGGTCTAGCTAGTGTAGAAATATGTGGCATTGGTAGGTACTAGCCATACTTTTCAAAGAATAACACTAAAAATATTAAGTCTTTTAAGGTTAGCTATAATGGTGAGTTTATAAAGCTTCTGAAAGAGCACTGGTGGAATGTGTTGCCTGGTGGACTGCAGTACACTCAACTAATTATGAAATCAAGGTGCATTACTAAACCAAAATATAAACATTCTTGCTTTAAGTCCAGTGCGGTTTGACTTAGGAGGCCACTTAAGACAAAAAGCTCCGTGACACTAAACCCAGTGTTGGTGGGTCTGTGAGTACCTCAGCCTTTTGAACTGAGAACACACTGAGACAGGCGGCTGTGTAAGTGAAGAGGTGTTTTCTGGAGGGTTTATAGGAACCAATTATATGCAATTTGTTTAAATTAGTGGTGAGCAGTTCTACATTAACAATTGTCTTAGTGCTAATAAGTAGGAGTTTCTGGAGTGTGGTACTTTGCATGCTTAAGTTGTACCTGCATTTAAGAGGAGTCAGATCTCTCATCACACCCAATGCTTTCATACCAAAATGATGGAGCTGAAGCCTTTTTGCTCAGATATTTTTACAAGCTCATTTTACATCAGCATACATTGGCATTCCTGTCATCTTCTTTCTGTTTTGTTCATAACTGGGCAAAATGTTACCAGACTATTTTCAAGGTCTCATAAATTAGCCATTGCCTCTACATTTCCTGTAATAGCCTTGTTAAAAGACACAATTTCTTCCATAATACTCCACGGCTACTGACTGGGTGGACTGCCTTTGCCCCTAGACACATAGTTACCTAATTAGAGATTATCCCATCACAGAGCTCTTTAACCTGTATTTCCTCTTCTTAGCCCACAGAGGATACAGGCATAGGAAAACTACTTTTGTGCCATGGCTTCTACTACAGTCCATCAGCTTATTCCTCTCCTTCCTGCTTCAGCTATCTCTCCATCTTCTTTTCAGATAAATTTGTTAGGGAGAGAGTGAAAATTCTGCTTTACAGTACCCAACGGGGAAATTTTTCCACCTGGGGATGGGATTTGGAGGAAGGCTTTCTCACCACTCTCCACTTCTCTCGGTACAAAAAAAAATCTCCTGTCAGTTCACATCCTTTGCTGTGGTGTGGGGCCTCAGCAGCACTCTGTGTTTCTGTGTGTTTTAATTCCTGACAAACTTTAAAAAACCTGAGAGCTAGGACACCTCTGCTGTGCTCCATAAGAAATCTCATGGTCTTTCTCCTACAGTGATGAGGGGAAGTATCTGGTGCCTGCTTTCAATGCCACAGTGACAGTTGCCATCATCCTTGGAGCATGGAGTGTGGCCTCACCACCTGAAGAGGTGTAGCACAGCAAAGCTGTTTCGTAATGGAAGAAACCTTTGCTTTAGGAGTGAGGAGATTTTGAACTTTGAGTTTATCGTACTGTGGGGCAAATACTGCCCTTCTGAGAACAAGCTCTGCTCAGAACAAATTAGGGTGGATTCAAACAACAGATGGGAAGAGAAAAGGCTTCTGAAAATTCTCAAGAGAGAGCACAAACTCTGCTCACTGTAGCATCCAGCCTGTGTGCAGAGGGATTTGCGTGAGTGGAGTAGAGGGAGGAAAGAACAAAGCTAGTAAATCCACTGGTGCCCAGATGCCACACAAGTGAGCTTTGGGGTTTTTCGTCAAGGTGTCAGAAGTTTTTGGTCTTATTACTAGAAGTTCTTCTGTTCTACAGAAGGTGAAAAAAGAAAGGTAGTTTTAATTTTATTATAGAGATCCTTCCTCCACTCCTGTGTACTATATTGACAGTATTGACTGTATTCCTCTCCCTTCCTGCTCTTATAGGCTCATGGATACCAAGAGTCTGTTAATGCTTGCAAAATGACCTTTATTTTCATTCTTCTCCATCATGCAGCAGCCATTTCAGCTGTGTCCACTCGACTTTGCTCCATTTTTGGCAATACTGCAATGAGGATTTAAGAAGATAATGCCTAAACAGGAGCCAAATAGTCATATTTATGATGGATGTAGAAGGACCTGAAAGAACGCTTATAGGTCAATTTTGGTATGACTGCCCTGATATCTCATAGTTTGGCATGTACAAAGAAGCATGAAGGATTTTTCAGTGGATGTTAGTTCTATTAGGTTTTGGTTCTTTGCAGGCAATTTTTAATTCCAAGAGTGAAACTATCTTTTCTTCAGTCTCTCTTCAAGGCTGGGGAAATTAAGTTTTTTGGTGTCTCCTCATTTACAGCATCTTTCTTTGCTGTGTATTCCTTATTCTTTACTCAAGTGAAGGTGCTATCTTTTGATTGTTACAAGGATTACTAGCAAAAAGGAAGTACAAATTTCCTGTCTTTGAGATTAATTGCTCCTGCAAATGATCCAGTTGTTCTATTTATTCTTCAGAAACTAAGAAATTATTGCTGAGTGTATTTTCTCCCACCTTTTTTTTTCTCTGCTCTTGGAAAGTGGAACAAAAGTGTTGCCTTTCCTCCCTCTCTACAGAGTCAGACTCTTTCTAGCTGTTATTGTACTTTAAGAGGCCTAGATAAGGACTGATTTTACTCTATCAAGCGACTCACAATACAACATGTTCATACCAAGCTATGCGCTGCACAATCTGTGCCACCTCATTGAGTCTCAGGCTGCAGCTTTGAAGAATTGTATATGCAAAGATGACAATCCCTACAGTTCACAAGCTCATGTCTGAACTGAAATTTTTCATTCACATACTGTATGATAAATACAACAGAAAAATATTGCCTACATAGGACTCTGAGGACATACAAGAACCACTGAGATTGCTGGGCCAAAGTTGTCACTCTTGTAAAAAAATGAAACTGTATAGACTAGTTAAGGATTATGTCTTTATAAGCTGGCACTAAATGGTGTGTATTTTTTTCTAAAATACCCAGGTGGTGGTCCAGTGGCCTAATGTAATAGATAATTAAACAATAAAATACAGCCATATAGAAGATCTTATTGATAGTGGCAGCAAGCATAATCATGTCAAAGAGAGCAAACCAGTTAAAAAATAAAATTAAAGATTTTAGGACATTTTTATTGTCAAAACTAAGAAATATGTTCACATTTAATATGCAATATGAAAGTAGAAGAAAAGTGAATTCTATTTAATATGGGTTTTTTATTACTATATTAGCCTGAGATGATTTTACATATATAAATAGGAAAAATCTTAAGTAGGAAATAAGGAAGTATTTGTCTCTTAACAATGTCTTTTAAAAGATAGTAATTAATCACTGTTTACTCTAGCTAATCTTGATCCTAAGTAAATTTCTTTGTTTGTATTCATCAGTTTTTGAAAATGTTCCAGAGGTAAAAGGAAGGTAATGCTTCATTTATCTTTTCAGTGGCTTGTTCTCTCTTAACTAAGTAGGTCACAGTAGCTATAGGAGTGGAGGCACTGAAGTCATGGTCATGTACATCTTCACTTTTAGAACCAAGATTGGAAACCTGTCTTGCTTGAAATATCTTTTCAGGGACAAAAATGATTAAGAATAATGTGGTCATACAGATAAAATAGATTTTTGGATGGTCACTGTTCTTCATCCCACGACCCCACAGTACTTACTGCTTTCTCTGCAGATTCAACATCTCACTGGTCAGTGGCAAAAGATATGGTTATATTGAGTGCTTCTGCTTTATCTGCATAGTATTACCATGGTCATGAAAAAAAGTACTAAAAATATGATCTGTGCCAGATTCATCTCAAGAAAATCCCCATGCAATAATGTGCACTCATTTAAATGGTTCTAGTGCTAAGGGTGAGATTATACTTAGTTCTGCACTTGGCATATCAAGGATAAGGCAGTATTTAGCTCTTTTTCTTCCTTGTTTTCCTGTAGACTGCCTGGCACAAGCTTGTTTCTTCTATTTTGGGCATAGAGAGATGTGCAGGAGGTTGATTCTTGATGGGATGGGAAAAGCCATGTCTCTACTCTTTTTTCAGTAGCCAGAAGTCTAGACACAGGCCCCTGGGCTGCCGAATATAGAGTAATTCTTCCATTTCTTCTACTTACAACAAACCAGTCTCTGACATCACCTGTAATGGTGTGGTTCTGCTGATTAAAAAAGCACCTGATTCCCAGATTCCAGTGATGTGTGGGACACAACCGCAAAGCCAGTGCTCTGGTTTAATGTAGATAACAATTTCAATTGACAACTCTACCTCAGTTGTTCATAATATTTTTTCGAAGTGCTGTTAGGTGCTTCCTGCCCCTTACTCATTTGTCCCTATGTTATAATGGGTAGTTCTCCTTAAAATGCAATTAAGTCTCCTGTTTTGCTCATTTCCTCTGATCATTTTACAGTGTACACTAGCATCAAATTCCAGAAATTAAAATAACAAGTTACAGGATGTTATTTCAAATCTTTGACAAATAGTGACTTCTAATGGCTACTACTTATAGGTGTAAGCAGGTGGGTGAATGAAGAGGGCTTTTAACATCTTTCATCTCAGAATTTTAGCTGTGACTCACATAAAGTTGCTAACATACAATATTTACACAAGTGAAAGCAGTATTACCTGTTCTACTTCACTTTGAGCATCTGTTCAGCGCAGGAATGGTTGATACCCAGATGACTCGAACACAACACACACAATGCAAGTAGAAACACTGGGACATGTTTTTGGCTGTTTATGTGTGAATGAGAATGACTTTGGCCATCAACAAGGTGGAGGAACAAAGAACCACCTCCTGCTTGTTGCAGAATTGAGATCACTCCTTTTATGGTGTCTTAAGATTGGTTCCTTGACTATGGCTATGGCATGAAGCTAATGTGTGGGCATATGGTGTAAGTAAACATCTTCACTGTAGGCATGCATTCCTTGACTGGCTTTCTGGTTTCCTGGTTCAGGTTAGAAATGCTGTTAAACATTGACCCCAGGGGCAGAGATGACAGTGGGAGGACAAAGAAAAGAAGTCATGCCCCAGTTCCTCTGACTGAAGCCTTCCCTCTATGAACATGTGAAAGAAAATTGCCCAGGAGTCATAAGCATTTCTTTATTTGATATAGGGACAATGTTGACAATTCTTCTA
The DNA here is from genome assembly GCA_013401335.1 of Brachypteracias leptosomus. NCBI lineage: Eukaryota > Metazoa > Chordata > Aves > Coraciiformes > Brachypteraciidae > Brachypteracias > Brachypteracias leptosomus. Next base: position 78,290 of record VYZX01008974.1, read on the forward strand.
TGTTTAAGCTACTGGATCTGCAGCAAGATACCAACAGCCTCAGGAGAAAAATTAGCCAAACCCCTCACCATAGAACAGTGTCTCATCTGATGAAAACTGAAAGGGTTTCTTTCACATCAGTGATGCTGTGGAGATTTGCTTCTGTCACAACAGCACTTACTTAGAAGCACTGCCACATAATATAACATCTGAAACAAGTGCATTACCTTTTTTCCTGTATGAATAGAAGTAATGAAAAGTGCTCCAGAATATTTTGCGACTGTAGTGATTTTAAGGAGAAAGGGGTAAAAGTGATTCTAAGGAGAAAGGCTGGTTTCATTGTTAATGCCAAACATTTTGGTGTTTTTTGGGGTTGGGGGAAAAGAGTGTAAAGAATAGTTGTACTATGGAAACTATCAGATGTGTGGTAGTGTTTTTTTCCTTTAAAATCAGGTCCATGTAAATCCATTTGTTCAGTAGTGTGCTGAAGGCTCTGAGGGGACAGGGCATAACCAGGACCTCTGTGTTCCTTTGCTTTCTATACATTAGATCAAAATTACAGTTTGCAACATGCAAGTTTTTTCAGAAGCACTATAGAAAAGATAGCCAATAAAAATTAATTGCTTTAAAGTAGTTGTATCCATGCACAATCATAAATTATTCTGCAGGTGTTAATTAGGGATTCCAGAATTTCTCTGGGCTAAGGAGAATCTTGCTACTCTTGCTAGCCTCTATTTAGAGATAGGGAAAGGAAGAATAGAAAAGCATAATGACTTAACTTTTTTGTATAATACTTTAAGAACACAGCCTTATTTTTCAATGCCTTAACCATAAAACCATTCTTTGCTCACTAGCCTTCATACCCTGGCACCCAGATACCTGGAAAAAAAGTAAATAGCTCCCAGGAATGTGAAATAGTTAAACCTGGTGCGTGTAATCATAGTGCTTGTTTTCAACTTGTTTTTGTTGCTGCCTGACAGTATTTGTCAATACATTATTAAAAACAAACAAATAAATGAAAATCCATTAAAAGGAGCTGCAAAATCAAACATTCAAATGTTATACCTAATTGACTTTAGAAAGCTGCAATACTTTAACTATAGCAGTAGGATTAAATCCCTTAGCTTGTAGGCTGTTGTGCCAGGAAGGAATAAGAAGCCTGGGCATAAAGCAACCTCCTGTTGGTAGAGCGGTTAACTTTCTTCTTAACTGATCTCCATTATATGTATTAACTATGATAGACTTGAGCTTTAATTACTTGATTGTCTAATGTTTTTTATTCTTTGTCTTCACTGCCTGAGCACTGAGCATTGCCTGAGCACTGCAGGAGCACCGGAGGGAGTACCTCCCAGACAGTTTGAGAAAGGTGTTAAGAGCAACTGGAGGGAAAATCCTCCATGCTCACCGAACAAAATCCCAGGCTGAAGCATGCTCAACACAACCAGAGACTTTAGCTGCTAAATTCTAGTAAGTCTATTGCAAAAACACAGTCTGAGGTTTTCTGTGGTGCTTTTACAGATGTCTGCTCTACTTCACAGATGCACTAGACCTTTTCAAAGGAATGACTGAGAGTTTCTTTAAATATGGGCAAGGCATTTCCAGACAGCTCAAGCTGACACTAATAAGTCTCAGGAGGACTTATTAGCTCAGGTGTGATTAGAAATCAAGCTGTCTGTGTGTACTTGTGCTGCACTGTGCCCAAGTGAATAATGTTTCCTATTATATGGTGTGCTGAAGAGTGCCAATGCAGAGATGTCAAAGTGGCTCCAGCCAAAGCTGTCTAAACCCATCTGAAACTGGTACTCATCTGGAGCTAAAAACCTTGATGAATGCAAACTAATGCCCGGTACCTCATTCTGTCTTGTTACTGGGGAGAGAAGATATCCCCTCCATGTGCAGAAAGTGGTTAACGTAGGTGCCAGTCCCTTACCAGGAGTTCAGTGTCCAAACAGCTTTCAGGGTTAGGGACTGCCACCCGGTTAACTACAGAGCCTCTGTGGACTTTGACAAGAGAAATGGTTGCAGTTGCTCTTTGAGTTGACAGCTACTGTTATGAACTGACAAAAGTATACAGGATTCATAGTTTATTTGCTCCCAGATTTTATTTTTTTATTGTTTCTTGCTTTCTCACTTATATGTCAACACAACCAGGCATTAAGTATTTTCTTTGTGGCAAAACTTTATGCTGTATTTTTATGAACTAGAGTATAAGGTTTTACCACAAAGAAAATGAACTGTGGTGACCATATTATTTAAAGCTATAAGAGGATAATGAAAAATGAAAGGTGGTGTTTCACGACAGAAGTGGATGGATTTTATTTGATTTTATTTATGACGCTGGGGATGGTTTATTACTTTGGGCTTTGTAACCCCCTAATAGGAAGTTTTTATGGAAAGCTTATTTTTGTCAAATGTACATAAGCACCTACGTGTCAAAGTACTGAAGCAAAACTGGTGTAGCCACTGCAACATTTTCCTTTGTGCACTTTATGAAGAGAAGCCTGGGCTTGGCATTGTTGTTCTTTTCAGAAAGTATACAAACATACCTGGGACATTGTATGAAAATCTTGAAATGAGGTCTAAAAATTTTTAAATGCTGTTTTGAAAAAAGTAGCTTCAGTGCTCAGATATTCACAATAAGCAAAACACAGCATTCAAAATGCTGCCTGAAATATTTTAAAGAAAATTTAACCAGTTTGATACAGACTTTCTCATAGTATTATTTGACAGTTTACATTATATTTATGGAATAAAGAATGTATACCTTTGGAACCACAAGAGAAGGGAAAGGAGAGGTTTAAGTTTTAGCTTATGCACACGGACGTACATATTTTGTTTTTTGTTTGTTACAGACTTTCAGGTTTTGTTTGTGTGACATGTAATAACAGTGATCATGCCAGTTTGTATTTTGATTGATATTTGCACTTAACCATAACCTTTCTGAACATGTGCTGAAAAGTCTACTCATTGAGCTTTGAGTGCCAGGAAGGCACTGAGGAAGGTGGAGTGAAGGTGGGATGAAGGCAGGTGGTTGTGTCTTGCTGGAAGCCTATGGTTGTTGTGAGGACCCCATGATTGGGAAGATGACTCAAGTGATCTTATTCCTGACTGACTGGGAAGAAAGTTTTGAGGCAGGTTCGAGATGGAGGTTTGAAGGGGATTGTCACCTGCAGGAGTTTGGTGGATAAAGAAGCTGGAAATAAGACTGGGTCCTTCCTCTTGGTGTCTGTTCTTCCTTACTTTGACTTCCAAATGCACTGGGAAGATGGGATGGATTAGGGTGGTCCCGTGTGACATAATGAGCAATGCCAAGGGTGTCAGCTGCCTTCCCAGGAACCTCTGCTGGATGCAAGAGGCCAAGCTGTGAGCTGAGACTGCCAGATGAAATGGATGTTTGGCAGACCTGGCCACAGCCTGAAATGCAGCATATGCCGTCCAGGCCATCACAAGCAAAGGTGAAACAGCATCATCTCATAATCAAATTGTTCTGCAGGGTCAGAAAATGTGACCCCAGGTCTCCTCCCTGAATCTGCCTGCAGTGCCCTGGTTTCCAGTCTTAGAAAATATGTCCTAGTCAGTGTGGCAAACTGATGAAAACCATGTCTATTGCTAGTGCACTGCAACTTTTACACTCAAGCCTGGATGGCAACTACTTTTTTTGACTTCTGACACTGGCTGTCTAGGTGAGCTTTGGGTCAGGTCTCCCATCAGTGCCTAGATCTGTAATGTCCTGGCTCCTTTCCTGCGTGGTGATCTCAGTATTTTAAACTCTCAGGCTAAGGGCATGTAGGAGATACATAAAACTGCCCGAGACTGATTTCCGTAAGCTTTGATTAACCAGTTTAGAGTCTTCTCTTCTAGATATTTTCTGAGGAAGTGGGTGGAAGAAGAGGAATAACTGTAGGAAAGTGTCCTATTTCATTCCCTGGCTGTTTAAATAAAGATGAATCTGGCAAAGTCCTTTTTCATTCCTATTACTGTTTTTCTCTTTTTGTTCATAACTCCCAAGCAATGTGAAATAAAATGTTACAGTTTCAAAGGAAAATTGGATTATGCTCACTTGGAGGGAGGGAAGGAAGAAGAAAACAGGCTTTATATTTTGACAGAATTCAATCCAGACTTTAAAAAAATTAAAATGAATAATTTTGCAATATTTTGTAAGACTGTGTATTCTAAAGACACAGCTAATCAGATATGCATGCAAATTTAACATGGGTTGCCAACGCTCATGAATTTTTATTTTTTTTTTTTTGCTACAATTATGCGGCGTAAAAATTGGGCTCCTGTGAGAAGTTGCTGACAGCTCAGCAGTTCTGCTTCAGTGCTGGCTGCAGAGGGTGGGATGGCTGCCAGAGTGGAAGAGTGGAAAATGGCTTTGGACTAGGGTGCAGGATGCTTCCAGCTGAGGCAACTGTTGCACAGCCTGCACTGGTTTCTGCTGTCCTGGGAGTGTCAACCTGTGGGGCAAACCAGGAGCCTGCTGCATCTTCTTACCCACCCTTACTCTTTACTTGGGATTAAGTGGGAGACAGGGGAGCAAAGAGAATATGTAGAAAATGCCTAAAATCTGTGTATTTCCCCATCTTACCCCTGTTTGCATGTAATCACATGCCAGGGAATGAAAGGTGAGGTGAGGAAAGGCATAAGAACAGTTTAGAGATAATATCCGTGGGGTAGGAGGTAAGACAGCTGATCATCTGGTCCTCCAATTGGGCACACTGGGTGGAGAAAAAGGAAAGCAGTGTTTTTAAAAGAGATGGGAAACTGGGCAGGAGCAGTGCCCAATGCTAGACTTCATGAAGAAAAAAGATCAGGAGCTTGCCCACGGCCATGGAGGACCCCAGACATCAGCACATGGCAGAAGGAGCTGGGGGAAGTACCCTTGCCTTTTCACAGAAGCAGAAATATGGAGATGTCTATGGAAGGTTTTCCCAAAACACTCAAAAATAAAATATAACCCCTTCCAAAGAATGACTAAAGCCAAGATACTGATCTATTCAGCATTGTGACTGTGTTTGGTTTTGCTTATGGGTTACAATCTCATGAGGTTGACAGTGCTATTTGTGTGTATATATATATATATATATATACAAACCCCTTTATAATTTGAGGAAATTTGCAAATTGAAAGAAAACAGAAGGCGATAAAGCATTTTAGAGTATTTCTCCATTACTACGATATTTCAGTGCTGAAGAGGTAGCTATGCCTTTATTAATTTGATGCCTTATTTATTTTTGACAAAAGACCTAATTGTTCCTTCTAGTCTATTGATATTAACAATCCTATGCACAAGTTTATTGCGTTTAGAAGACAGCTATGTTATAGTTCATTCTCTTTTATATTCTTGAATGTGCTTTTGTTTATTTCCAGACAATAGTAAATATTAGATAGCCAAGATTATAATAGAATTAAAAAATCATAGAATGGTTTGGGTTGGAAGGGACCTTAAAGATCACCTAGTTCCAACTCCCCTGCCATGGGCAGGGACCTCTTCTGCTAGGCCATGTTGCTCAAAGCCCCATCCAACCTGGTCTTGAACACTGCCAGGGATGAGGCATCCACAACTTCTCTAGGCAACCTGTTCCAGTGTCTCACCAACCTCACAGTGAAGAAATTCTCCCTAATATCTAATCTAAATCTACCTCTTTCAACTTAAAGCCATTACCCCTTGTCCTGTCACTAGATGCCACTGTAAAAAGTCCCTCCCCAGCTTTCTTGTAGGACTGCCTTAGGTACTGGAAGGCTGCAATAGGGTCTCCCCAGAGTCTTCTCTTCTCCAGGCTGGACAATCCCAACTCTCTCAGCCTGTCTTCATAGGAGGGGTACTCCAGCCCTTTGATCATCTTCATGGCCCTTCTCTTGGCTTGCTCCAACAATTATTGCCTGTAGTGAGTTCTGATGAACAGATTTCTAAGCCAATCCAGAAACATAAGTCTGTACAGAGATTTGACCAATATAAGTGCTTTGTTTTGTGCCAAATGGTGGCCGGGAAGCAGGCCTTCACTGTGACTCTCTTGTCTCACTGTAGGCTCCTACTTGGTTCAGTGGTCAGACTGGAAATTTCAAGCCATGGTAGGAGCCATCTGAAATGAAGGGAAGTTGTCATTTTTAGCAGTCTGTAAATATGTGGGAGTGAGAGCTAGCTGGTAACTAGAGAACTGGAGAAATTTTAGGCTGACTTCTTTACTGCTGTGCATAGTGTGAGGCCTCCTGTATTTGTGCAGAACATAAATGCTGAATTCGATCTGTCTGCTTGTTGCACTCTCATTTTGCATGGTTATGAACTGCATGAGTTACAAGATGAGGGCTGGTGACTGTAACAGTGTATGGGCTGGAGATGTGCCACATGGACTCAAAGCAGATTGACTTTGTTGCATTGTGGTACTGTCGTCACAGCCTGACACTGTTCTCCCAAGCCCGTGGGACGGAGGCTGGATGTGTAGTACGGCATCTGTGGCTCCATACTCTAGCTTCAGGCTCAGAGCCCCCTTTACGCCCAATCTGGAGCTGTGACGCCTCCTGAATCTCTACCTAATAGGGAACATCCCATTATGTTAGCTTTTTGGGTGTTGCGAAAGAGCGTTATCACATGAAGTGCTGAGATTTGTTGCTCGAGCTATAATTCCCAAAGTGTGAATGTTTTCGAGTGCTAATTTTAACTTAAAGACCAAAGACTTAGAGACTATTTTTAACTTGAAGACTTGATTCTGTATGCTGGGAAACTAAAGCTGAGATACAGTCAAAGGACGTTATAAATACAGCATGCCTATTCTAACTCCTCAGTTTCTATTTTGGTCACGTAATGAGTATTCAACCTGAGTGATTCCTATTGTAAGGAGATGTTGACTTTTTTGCAGGTTATAATTCAAATAAAAAAGAGAGAGATAGCAAACCGTGACTTTGTAGTAGGTGTGCAGTTATATTATGGCTTGAAAAAGAAAATGGTCCAGAAAACCATGTCTAGTACAGCAGACTCTACATATTTTAAAAAGGTCTTTGAGGGCAGACAGCATACCAGAGCTGATGAATACCAAATGGATCACTAATGTATTTGCTATGAAATTATTAACAATTGACATGAAGTGTGTGGCACATACAGTGAGACTATGGCTCATATTTTTCTTTTACACAAACAGAAGAGAAGCAGAATGATCTTAATTTTGTGGCAAAGACACTGTATTTTTCCTCTTCAGAACTTCAGAGTCAGATTTTAACAGCTTCTCAGATTTGTACTCAAAGTAGGAACAGAGCTGAGCAAAGCTGTTTCACTCTGATTTTCCCCTGGAGGTTGCTTGACTCTGTTCAGGAGAACATGGTTACTCATAGGAGTAGTTAGAAAACCAGGATTTTTAAAAAATTATTGGAGAATATTAATGAAAAGTAAGTATAGGATTCAGGCTCACAAATGGACATACTGCAGATCAGATGAGTTAGGCTTGTGTAATCAGCAAAAGACAGGTGTGGCTTGATATTTGTCAAATTAACTTTAATTTTGAATTGTGAGTATCCAACATGATACATTCTAGCAATAAGCAGTTTATTAAAAGTCTGTAGGAGAGGAGGTGCATGCATTAAAACATGCTCAAAAGAATTTCGAACAATGAATGCATTTATGGAAAACATGTTCTGTTCCTAGGCAATTCTTGTTGAGTAATAAGTGCTAAATTTGACTTAATTGTTGGCTATTATTATTTCTCAGTTTCATGTGGTAAACTCATTGAAAATGACCCAATTTTGTGAATTGGGATTAAATGAAAAGAAAGTGAAATTGCAGGGATGATTTATTTCATTGTGTACTGAGAAATGCTTTCTAATACACTATATAAAAATAAGGTGAGCCCAGAATATCTTGGTACACCTTCTCTGAAGAATAGAGAGACTTTAATGTATTGTAATGGCATGAGGTCAGATGGAGCAGTGCAGTCAACACATGAAACCAGCTGTCAGAATATGAGTTTTGCTCTGAGTTTGTGCCAAAGATGCCTCCTTTGATCCAGTTCTAGCTGGGCAGTGGATCATTAGGGCTTGGGAAAGGTGCTGTAGGAACTCTAAGGAGTGATCTTGCTCTCTTGGCCGCAGAAACCAGTATGCCTTAACTAGACTGATCAGCTTAGGCTGGTATGGTAAAAAATTAGACTGTATTTAGGTGGTGAATACATCTCTAAGCTCTTTACTAGGTCTTTGGGCTGTGGACATGGGCCCATGTGGATGGGCATGTACAAGATAAAAAAAGCCTGTAGTGTTGCATACGATATCTTAGCTAATTGGCTGTGTTCTTGCCATAGGATAATGATATTTATCAGTTATTGTACCTAAGCAAAGCAAAGCATTTGTGGAGTAAGGAAAGGTGGCTGCCCACAACCTTACCTTGTGCTTGTCACTTCTTATGTATGGAAATAGTTTCCTCTTTCATTGTTGCTCCTTTCAGAAATGCATGAATAATATTTACTGTAACAGAATACATAAATATATTTTAATAATATAATTAATTTAATATAATCATATATAATATACAACGTCATATTACCCATTTCATCCTTTTCCTGTGATGAGGATTGCATATTGTGAAACTGTTAATGGCTTTCTAGAAAAATGCATATGGTTGTTAGAGAAGATTCTAAGAAATGCAACTTGCATTTGGAGTGGAAGGTGAGCCCCAGCTCTGGTGTTGATGTATTTTACTGAGAAAAAATTTACTGTAGAAAGTTCCATTCTGCCAGGAGGGTGAAGCTATTTGCCAAATCCTCACTGCTTTTGACCTATTAGATATCTTGATGCTCAGCCATTGAGTGCTTTGGAAACAGGCATTAGGGCCTTGAACCTGATATTGCATGGAAAATGCATGCAATTCAAACCCAGGTCTGATAATCAAAATGGGTATGGAGATGTGCTCTGTAAACTGTGTCACTTGGTATTCACTCCTCTGTATAGATTAAGTTGCTGGTCTGCAGCTGAGTGGTGATAAAAAAATAAACACCCTACGGAAGTGCAGGACTCAGCTAAGAAGTAAATGAAATACAGTTCCAGTTTAATAAGGAAAACCAAGTAAACTGTATTGTCTTAATTTCTCTAGGCAAATGAATATATACCAGCCTTCTGTGCTGCCGGTCTCACAATATACACACATTCACACACATATATGTATATATATGCATCATCTTTTCAAATCTAGTCTGTAAGGCAATAGAAAGTATTTTATGCGATTCTATGTGCCATCACATGTGCATGTGTAGAGTTCTATGCCAGAAGGTAGCCTTTATGGTTATATACAGCTTGATTATGCACTGTTGCCTTTGCACACAATACCCACACACGGTTTGACATGTCAAGAGGTGCAATTAAAAGGTGAGTTTTCAGATTAGCTGTTCAGATCTGGTACAAATTGAAAAGGGAGGGTGAATCTTATTGAATTTACATTTGTAAGTCTGTACACCTGCAGGTTTGATAGAAATGAATACAGTTATAATTAAAATGGTCTTCCTATAACATTTTTCTGTTCACCCAATTAGAAGAAGAAAGGTAACCTTTGTACGAGACTTTCTTCAAGAATGATTCCCTTAGGGAGAAACTGAAATCTCTATTTTTACTCCCAGACTTAATTACTGTTGCATGTAGCCTGCATGGCAAACGTCTCCTTTTTGCTTGCCTTTGGTTTTTCAGTAATTATTAGGAAAGATATCTTCTTTCTATAGATATGTGCAAAGTCAAACAGCACAGCAGCGTCCATCCATAGCTGAGACAATACGGCAAAACAAATGAATAGGATTACAAGAAGTAAAGATCAAACAGGTGAAGCTCTAATTTTGTGTTTCAAAAGTCTGCATTTTTCTTAAGTGCAGGGATCTTTTTAGGCAGTTTACCAAGGATCTGATTTTGATTTAATATAATCCGCGATAACTAGTCTAAATCAGAGGAAAGTCACAATATGCAGCTGATGTAAGCAAAGACACCTTCCAGACTGTGTGTTGAAGTCCTTAATCACTGGCAAAATAATTTCTCTATTAACGACTTAACCTTATCTCCCTTATGTGACTGTCTTGTAAAAACTGGTAGCACATGAGCGTTTTAGCTGCATTATGAAGATTCTATTGTATATTTCTTTTGCTTTATTCATTAGAAACCATTGTTAAATAGCCAAGTTAAGTTCACAAAACCTCTTGTTTTTCTTTCATATTACCTAAAGCCCTTGTGGGTTATTTTGTAAATAAGGACTTGATTCTCTTTGTCATTGTCTCTTGATGATTTAATTCTCTAAGAGACAGTGGAAGTAATCAGTTCATGAGAGTGATACCAAAGGAATCACTCCTGCGCACATGAAATCATCTGTGGAAACTGCTTTAAAAAGTGCTTTCTAAAGGACAGCCTCCAAATACATGATTAATATTGATTTTTTTAGTATATGAACATGTCTGTGAGTTCAAGATTTCCCTTTCTCCTGAAGTTACAGTTAATAAGGTGCTTCTGTCAGAAGGCAGTTTTGATGCTGCAGCAGAGCTGGATTTACTACATCTGAGGAGGAGGTGGGATTCATACACTATGATTCATCTGGCACATAGCATGTACATCTCCAATACTGACTGGTGCGCCATGGAGGGGGAAGGATGAGGCCAATCCATTTTATTTTGAGGCCTCAAAATGCACGTGAAGTGTATATGGGCAACGGGCATATGTGTATAGGGGCAATGATGTTCACACCTGCTATGTGCATGAACTCACAGGGGATGTTGTGTGGGCTCTGTCCTTGGAGGTCTTCTAGAGTGAACTGGACAATGCTCTGAGCAATCTGATCTGATCTTGAAGCTGACCCTGCTGTGAGCAGGAGGTTGGACTAGAAACCTCCTGAGGTCCCTTCCAACCCAGATTACCCTATGATCCTAATAGGCGATCAGCAACTGGTTGCTGTTCAGCCACCCAAGATTGTCTTGTGGTTGGTAGCACAATATCCTACCTGTGGGCAGCACCAACTGCTGGAGGACCATGTGTCCACACAGCAGGAGGGGTTCTCTGAGGGTAGGCTGGTGGACAACTTCAGTCATGGAACCACTGGGAGTTTGGAGCACATCAGCAGTGCAACACAAATTTCAACCTAAATAGATCCTCTCCTTTATACTAAATGCCTGGTGTTGGCATTACACTGTTGAAGGATGAACTGGATCTTAGCATGACTTGGAAAAATCTCAGGGTTTTTCAAAATGCTGTCAGACTGTCATAGACCTGACAGGCTGTTTTTGCCAACAGACATTGCTGGAATATTATTTCTTTCATTTTTTTAAATCCCATTCTTAGTAGTTGGAAGCAATAGAACACGACTTGTTCCATATTTCAGCTAGAAAACTCTTGCATATTGGCAATCACTGCATTAGGTTAGCCAAAGCTAACTGGTTGCACTTAGAACTTTTTTTAAAAAAAAATAAAATATCAAGCATAGGTATTATTCCCCGTTCAGTTCATTTAGATTGTGTTTTGTTTGAAATGAGTAGTCAAGAGTTGTTTTCTCTCTTGGCTTTCAGACAAATATAAATATGGTCCTGTTCCAAATAATTCTTTGTTTCAGGCTCTGGTTTTATAATATTATGCTTACAATATAAATCATTCAACAGTTAGACATATCAACAGGTGCTGATAGCTTTGGCCATCAGGCACAAAGAAAAGGAAATCAATTCTTTATTGAAATGAAGCACTTATAAACATGGGGATTTTTTTTTCTTTACATTTAGGTGTCAGGTGGGATTTAGGTGTTAGGATTTTCTTCTTTTAGTGTATTACAGTGAAATGTCCCTTTCCCACTTTACAAAGACTTCTTAAGTTTAGTTAAATTATGCAAGAAGTTTTTTGCCTTGACTTGCTTAAAAGCATCATAAATATATCAAAGTTCATGAAATAGCTACATCTCCATTATAGCTGATTTATATATTTTTCTGGATAGTATATGAAGCTGTAAGTGATTAAAAGTTTTACTTACCTGTACCTGAATGCCAAAAATTTTGTATGAAAGCCTTTCTTTTTTATCACATAAGAGTATTCTTCCCTGATTAAATTTTTATAAATATTTTTTTTCTCTTTATTTCTTAGCATAATTGCTTATCTTGATGCAGATGGCAACAGTTTAAGTGACTCTGTACTGATCGTGTACTCACTGGAGACTCAGTTATATTTGAAAATACCCCATTAAATTTTTCAAAATCTAGACTGACTACAAAGAGGACCACTAATTTTAAAGCCTTCTCAGATTTGCTTGTTCTAAACATTCAGAGGGAATGGTGGTGCAGTATCTCTACCTTTGTAAGGTTAAAACCCACAAAATATTGGGATGTGTAGACAACAATACATTTGTATCTGTGTCCACTCCAGTACAGCTTAAGGGCAGTGATCATAAAGGGTGAAGGCCGACTGCAAACTTGCTGTCATCTTCCAAGTAAAATGTTCAAACACTGAACATCAGAGGGGATGATCTGAAGAAGGTTCTGATCTGCTGATCTGTGCAGCACCTCATAAAAAGTCTGCTAAAGTTCACAACAGATTTTTTTAAATTTCTGCAGATTTCACTTTAAACCTGTGAACTGTAAGGAAGACACTGGATCTGGGGGGTTGCATCCTGAATTGCAGATCTGTAATCTACTAATAGCTTTCACTTTATGGTTGGCAAAAATGTTCTCAGAATTTGCCAGTGTCTGCAAGAAGACTTTGATATTTTGCCACGGAAATATACTTAATACAGCATGTTAGATTTTTATTATTTTCATGGATTATTTGTTCACAGAAGACAGGGAATATCATCGCAGTTTTGTAGAAACTGAACTCTAATTGACATTCATAGGAGTAAAAGTCACACAGTACTTTATAACAGTATCTTGCAATATCACAGTTTATGTTGTTGCAATAAAATATGACAGGGTAAATTGAAGAGGATTTAAACAGCATGTGCCATTACCCGTTCTTGTGTTGGAGAGAGGAATGGTGAGCAAAGCTTAACATAGTGAAGCCAAAGCTTGGGTTCAGGAACAGCTGTTTGTAGTTCTGATGATAAAGCTGTCCAAAGAATGGCAATTCTCACCAGTAAGTACTTGCCTCCTTATCTGAGACTTACTGCTAGAGTAACTAACTTTTGTAGCAATCTTCATGGTCTGGCTGAAAAACTTTAGGCTATTGATTTCACTGCATAAATCTTCTTTTACAGATTCAAGGATTGAAATTTAAAGTACTAGTATGATGTTGTCGCTGAAGTTAATCAGAAAGAGAAGATCAGGGGTGGGAATATAAAATGCAGGAAAAGTCTGTAATTTTAATTACGTCTAATTGTAGTGTGATGTATTGTGTACTGTAAATGGTGTATGATATACTCTGTATGTAGACAATATTTACAGTATCCTTTTGGGATGCTTATTTACAGGCTCCTTGAAGCTTGTAGATATTTCCCAATGTAACTATGCTGTAATGGTGTAGTAGCAGAATATTTATTTAACATATCAGCTAGCAGAACTTAGATTTTATTTAAAATGTGGGATTCTGCATATGTTATACCATAATTTTGTAAATGTTTTTAAAACTTTGGAGATACTGTGTCTTTCTCCTGGGCCAAATACTAGAATAATTCATATTGCAGAGTGTGGTATTTTGGTACTGAGAATTAATGAAGCTTGCTATCGTGTTGGATTATATGTTTGAATCAAAATAACATAACAATAAATGCAAACCATAACCTGCCCCCAGCAAACTAGTTTCTGCTAACTCTGAGATCTAACCTGTATGCACAGGTGATAGGAAATTTAGAGATTTGGTGCACATAGCACTTTCTGTGTCTTGAAAGTATAGTAAATCCAGCTGTTCATAAATTCCTTCCAAAAGCAAACAAAAGAAGTGAATTAACAACATCAATCCACTACTGTTATTGTGGATTGTCATATCCTTTGTGCTGAATTTTCAACTTTAAATGTCAGAAATTATGCTAGATGTAGGATGAAGGATGCTAGCTGGCACTGCAGAGACCAAGTTTGTTCCTCTTCCTTCTGTAGATTTCCTGGAAGGCTGGGAAATAATGTCTTTTAGATCCCCAGCTACAACATGGGGAGGACACTTCTCTATCTCACAATAGTATCGAAAGAATAAATATGTTAGATGATGTGCTCAGAAGGGATGCAATCTTTGTCTGTATTCACAACATGATTTCTGCAAAGCCTGTTGCTTTTGATTTGGAGAGTACCATTCTAATGTTGACAAATGCTAATCATTTATTAATGTATGTGGGTTTGGATACAATATTTTGATGACTTTAGCTTCTTGCCTTCACACTACAGTGAGCATTTTTACTTTTTTTTTTGCCACAGCTGTGAAATAACTTGTGGCTTGGAGCCACATTCATTGTTTGAGAAGGAGGAACAATGCCTCAGGGATTTCTGTGCATCACTTACGTGTTTTGTGAAATCTGTTTCTGGAAATGCTGCTATGCTATATTTCTATGACTAAAGGAAGGTACAAAGACAACATGACAGAAGTCAGCACTGTTATTGGAAACCCATTGTAGTATAGAGAATCAGAGTATTGTCTGACTATCCATATACTAGCATCATGTTATGAGTTATGGATCTCATTTTGGAATAAAATGTGCCTACATGGGTCATTTAGCAACCTTAATCTCATTTTATAAGAGAGTAATTTATAAATGTCCTGATCTCTGAAGAAGTGAAATTGCCTTCTATACACTTTGTTTATATGGGGTAGACTCACAGCCAAAGCATTGCATGTATTGTAATTTATTAGTGTTACGTCCATCATACTCTCTAATTTAAAGCACATAATAAAAGTGAGCATTGCCAACAGTCTTTACAGTGATAAGAAGGAAAGTCTGAAAAATGGTGCTTATATGTGTATAGATATATATATATTATACTATCTTCTGGTTGTTTCAGACTCTGGATATATCTGTTTCTTTTCAAAGCTCATACAATCCTACAATTTATTGACAGGTATAGCAGCATTGAGTGCATTGTATGTACTTTGCCTGCATTGCCTTAAGGTCATGCTATGCTGTAAATATCGGAATTAATTTCATTACATGTATACTGCTTATGCTTTAAATATTGATAGCAGTAATCTGTTTATTATAGTGGCAGTAGCCATGTGCTTATACTTCTAAGTGTGTAATTCCTCTGTACCGTTTATAGTATAGTCAAAACTCATACAGGACATATAACACCCATGGTTTTATGAGAGTGGCATAATGCTTATCACACTTTTTTAAAACTTTTTTTTCAATTATTTAAGGGTTATCAACATTAAACATATTTCCTACTATTGTTGCTTAGCAAAACCATGTATTCAGTAACACTGCAATTAATATGAGGCTTTTGTTTCCTATCAATGTAAATCTCTCTAAACACTCATAATATTTTTAATTCTTCGCTTTAGTTCGTTCCTTTCAGTTGCATTGTTAGCATTTGAAATACTGTTAAATATTGTATTCTTACACATAGATAAACAATGTCAAAGCAACCCTTTAAGATAACAATTATGTGTCACTGAAGCACTGTCTTACACAGCAGGCCACTAAGCAAAGCACGTGTATTATCCTGCTTATTTAGCTTCAGCCACAACTTCCTTTGTGGAAAATGATGTAGTTCTGATTTTCATCTTTTCTATTGCTGTAGCTGCTGCCACTTTTTTAATATTATCATTTTTATTGTACTGTCTGGCTAAAGCTGGGCTTTGTCACTAGCAATTGTTTGCACCTGTATGCTATAAATGGTATCCCTGTTTTTCAGTATTTTATTATTCATGAAAAACTGCAACCTCTTTTCTTTATCCACTTGCGAGCAGCTGTGTCTCTCTTTCATTTCTATTCTTTTGAAAAAGGCAGAAGACTAGATATGTTTCCATCTTCCCCAGTGATTGGAGAGAAAGATCAAACATGTTACTGCTGTTGAGTCAATACTCCTTGCCGTTGAGAAAATGACCAGCAATTAGCCAGGCACACAAGCATTGATTTTGTTGAGGTCACATCAATGCAACTTAGAGCTGAAGCTAGTCAGAGGGCTCAAAGCTAGCAGAGCTAAAGCTGTGTTGTATACAACCTTACCTGTGGAAAACTGGTTGTAATGCTCAAAAGTGCAACAGTAGTGCCAAGGAGCGTTTGAAAATGCACGGGTAGCGTAATACTTGGTTTATGAGACTGCCTCTAAGTTGCTTTTCCTTTCATGTATAGTTTTTCCTCTCAGAAAGGAGGTGAATATATCCAGTAAACAAAAAAAATGTGTTTATGTGTATGTGGGTGTATATATAATCTTTAACTTATCACTGGTTTCCAAAGAAGAAAGGAATTTTCCATAGAAACCTTGATAGTATCAAGACTAAAGATTGTGATTTCTTCACAGAAAGTTATGGAACTGTGGAGCCATAAATCGGTGTTAAAGATTAAAAAGAACATTTTGGAGTCTGTAACTGCAATAGCAGTGATTGCTTTAGTTCAAAACAATTATATATTAAAGCACCTGTTCAGTGGCTTTGAGGAAACACTGCTTTTGTGGCATGTAACAGCTTCATTCCTACAGCTGTAATTCATGAAAAAGAGAGAAAACCCCTATTTCCCTGGTTCAGGCTGTGACAATAAATGTGATGACAGATGTGATTTGTACCTTGCACAGAAGGGAGAAGAGAGCCAAAGAAATCACAGAAGTGGCTTGAGCTAAATAACTGGCTTTGGCTTGGCTATGTCTGTCAGTGAGGATCAACAAAGCCAACAGGACTTTCTTCTGGCTTTCTGCTTTCTGCCCATCTCAATATTCATATCCATCATTTCATGCATTTCTCTCTTCCCTTGTAGGTAGTCACTTCAAGTAACTTGCAGTTATGCTTTTATCTGTAAAGCCAACACACTCCACAAAGAAGAGCAAAAGTGAATCTTTGCTTGTGGGTTCATTTCCGTACATTACAAAAACCAAAAAGTGCATGTCAGTGACAATTACTCTCTCTTTTCCACTCTAAAAATAATAACGGGACTGTATGATTCTTTAGATTTCCTGAGGAACAGTAACTTTTGCAATCTACTGTGAAGGCTGAGAATGTTTTCTCTTCTAGGAGTTAATTCCAGCTCTGAATGTGGTTTCAAGAGAAAGCTCTGATGCTTTAATGAATTTTGCTGTTGGAAGTGACAGCCCTTTTGCTGTAGTGGGATACAGGTTTTCTGGAGGATCACATGAGGATGATTGCATGACAATCACCTTTTAAAGAGGAGGTCTTGATATTGTTGAATTTAACTTGTTTAACAGGGCAGGCAGGTAGTGATGCACTTAATCACATGCTATTGATTTCTCTGTTCTGACTAAATTAGTTCCTTTAAAGATTAGAAGTGTCTTAAAGAGAGAGGTGAATTGTAAAGACTACTCAGAGCAATAGCTATGTAAATAATAAGGAGGCTTTACATACAAGGACATTATAGTCCAGCTTTCATTTGACAAAACGAAGTCCAACCTTCTTTAAGCCCTGGAAAGTGGAAGATGTTTTTATAGCAATGGCTACAGTTATATATTTAGTAACAGCATAAATCTGGGTAAACAACCTAGTTACTGAAGGTCTTAGTTATCTCAGGGTAGCTATTCATCATATGGAGTGCAATTATGGAAGAATTTGTGTATTTCCATCTGCATTTGTCCTTGGCAGCATCACTTTAGTCCTCCTCACTTCCAGTTCTTCAGGAGACTGGACTAGTAATGCAAAGTATATTGACCAGGAAACAGTTATTTGTAGGTTCTTATGACAATCATTGTTTTAATACTGGTTGGATCATGTTATGCTTTATTCACGTGTGTGTGTTGGAGGCAGTGTTTCATACTCTCAAGAAAGCTGGTATGCTCTGCCTGGCAAAGGCAAGAGTTTCTGGTAGGAATGGGAAGATTACAATCACGGACAATTCTGCATTACAGCATCCTCTTTCTAGGGCTTCATGTGGATGAGCTGAAAAGATGAAAATAATGCTGTGGTGGGTTTACCTTGGCCAGGTCCCCACCAAGCCCTTCTATCACTTCCCCCACCCCACCTCTGTCAGCAGGGCAAGCAGGGAGAGAATAAGATGAGAAGAACCTGTGGGTTACAATAAAAAGCAGTTTTAATGAACAGCAGAAAATAAAAGCAAGGTCGTGTGCGCATGAAGCAAAAGCAAAGAGAGCCGTTACTCTCTACTTCCCACCCGCAGGCAGCGTTGGGCCTGTCCCGGGAAGCAGGGCTCCAGAACACATAGTGGTTGCTTGGAGGACAAGCGTCTTCCCAACGAATAACCCCCCGTCCTCCTCCTGCCCTCTCCCTTTATAGTTGAGTTGATGTCATATGGTATGGAATATCCTATTGGTTAGCTTGGGTCAGCTGTTCGGGTTGTATCCCCTCCCAGGTCTTGCTCCCCCCATCTCACTGAGGGGAATGTTGGAAAGGGCCTTGGTGCTGTGTGAGCACTGCTGGTCACAACAGAGCTGTGTTAGCAACACCCTCTAGCTCCCACTACTGCACCATGAGGGCTGCTGTGGGGAAAATCAGCAAATCAGCTCAGCCAGACCAACTACAAGTGCTCTATTAGGAGTCTTACATTTATTGTATTATTCTTGACAGGAGAATACATTTTGGTTTAGTGAGGGAGCTGAAGGGTCTTTTGCATCTCCCAGTCAATTAATGACAGCCTCTCAGCTGTAATACAATGTGTATTGTAGATCTTTTACTCTGGCAAACTTCCAGCATGCCTTTTCTACACTGGAGGCTCCACGACAGAGTAGTGCAGAAGTTCGTTGCACCAACTTCATGGTTACTGTTCAACTGCCCAGTTAAAGATTGCTTGATTCCTTCTGTGTATTGCCAAAGAAGCATGAAAGTCTTGAATGCAGAGTGAAGAATTTAAGCAGTGTTGTGCATAAGTTTCATATGCACTAAGGACATATGCAAAAAGGTCACAAGGTCAGGCTTGATGGGGCTCTGAGCAACCTAAGCTAGTTAGAGATGTCCCTGCCTATTGTAGGGGGGTTGGACTAGATGACCTTTAGAGGCCCCTTCCAACCCAATATATCCTATGATTCTATGAGAAGATTGGCTGAATTAAGAATTTCAAATCAGTTTATCATCTACCTGATTTCTCCTACAGCCTTGAAATGCTTTAGCACAACAAATAACTTTAGCTGCCACAGCTTTACTGTTACATTTTCTCTCCACTGTGGCTAGTCAGAAAAAAAAAACCAAGACAAACCCCATTGGATTCCTTCCCTCTGCTCGTTATATCAATGCCATTGTCTCAGAGAGTATGTTGCAAGACCACCACTGAGTCACAGCAACATGCTGTGGTTAATTAATGACAATGTGATGCAACATTTTGTAAATGGCACAGGTGATATGGAACCTTCTTGTTTTGAAATGCAAGTCTTCATTGTTTGCTAAGGATCCATCCTTAACATTTTGCATACTGCAGTCCAGTGTCTTACTGGAATGAAAACAAAGTGCAATCTAATATGGGAAGTGTCCAAGCAGCCACCATCAACAGCAGGAGAAAAATCAAGGGCTAAGCTTGGAAAGCAACTAGTTAAACTTAGGGGCAATGGGTGTAAGCTGGAACATAGGAGGATCCACATAAATATGAGAAGCTTCTTCACACTGAGGGTGACAGAGCACTGGAACAGGCTGCCCAGGGAGGGTGTGGAGTCTCCTTCTCTGGAGACATTTAAAGCCTGCCTGGACGTGGTCCTGTGCAACTTGGTTTAGGTGATCCTGCTCCGGCAGGGGGACTGGACTAGATGGTCTTTTGAAGTCCCTTTCAATCCCTAACATTCTGTGATTCTGTGATTCTGTGAAACTTAAGGAGCCAGTCAAAAACATGCCCACTTTGTTTATACCTCAAAATATGTCCTTATCGTGCAACATCCTTTGTTTTGTAAAAATGTAGGTTTTGTATTTCTTAAAATAAAAAAGAAGTAGAGACTTCATAGACCCTGGCTAATTGTGGATCTACTAATATATGACTCTATGTCAGTCACAGTGCTCAGTTCTGTTTTGCTGCCCCTCTGCTCTCTCTGCATATGTTGTAGATGCGGATGGCTTGAACAAATGTCACAAACGCTGGCTTTTCTCTCGGATGCGTAAAGCTATATGATTTTACTGCTCTAAGGGCATCCTCTGGCCATGGTTTTCCTTCTAGAAAGAAATATCTATTATCTACTCATTTTCTCAGGGACTGTACACATGCATTTTAAAAAAAGCCCTGCTTGCCAAGTCACACTGAGCACTCTTGTAATAGGGGATTAAAATGGCAGTCATAATGGGTTTAATGAAATTTTCTGGTTTTCTGAGAAGAGGTAAATGTGCACTCTATTCTAGAATTTTGATTTGCTGTTACTGTTAAGAATGTGCCAGCATTTCCACTGCAGAGACATTTCATGTTTTGATGGAAAATAATTTTCATCAGTCTGAAATCTGGTATGCTAGCTCAGCCCTTATTGAGACATCTGAATAAGTGGATTGGCTTTATCAAAGTATTCATCATACTAAAGTCAACATGCCACAGAAGTAGAATGCATTGCAGCAGGACTTGCTGGTGTTCAGCAGTTTGGAAATATGGCACTTATATTTGATTTAGGAAGCTGACTCTAGACAATCATATTTTAAAAATATGAGCCTTAGTGCATAATAATATGTAGTGCAGAGTTTCTGTATTGAGAAGACATCATCTTCAAATAATCTACGCTACCAGCCAGCATGTCTATGTCTATGGATGGCCTGGCTCTTTTTGATGAAGCATTTTAAACTGGTTGCTCCTGTATTTGAAACACATTTTCTTTCTAAGCTGTGTCAAATCCTCTACATTACAGCCTGCACTGTCAAAACATCATCAGTGTCTTGACACAGTTTTAAAGTGGGAAGTCTCAGCAACTGAATGCAGATTGGCAATGCAAATAATGCTATCTGGGGACAAAGAAGTTAGGGGGAGGTTGAGGGATTTAGGTAATACATAATTCTGAGTTGGGTTCAAGGGAAAAATGAGGAAGTTTACTCACTGACTGGCTGCTAACTAATATGTGCTGGTTGGCTTGGATCTAGTAATCTTTGAAATGTTGTCAGCAGATCCCTGGGAGTCTTTGAGGCTACAGAAAGTGGTACAAAGCTGTCCCGTGGAAGACAGCTGACAAACAGCTGGCAGTCTTTGCTGACACCTCCACTGGCTCTAATATATCATGGCAGAGTCTTTAGGCCTTAAACAGTACCTCAGAGCTTCAAACTCTCTCATACCAGTGGCTGAAATGAAAAAAACCAAACCATGGAGTAAGACATAGAGTTAAAAAGACAGAGTAAGTTCCTAATGTGCTAAAGAGAGTGTATCAATGACTTTTGGAGACCCTTTACAGCATGCTATGAAAGTTACTGCCTTTTGTGTTTCACCTAGAACAGACCAAAAAGAGATATCGAGGGAAGAGAAGTCAAATGAAATAGTCACAGGTAAGAAATGGTAGGAGGAATAAATCTTTTGTCTTTGCAATTTTCACAGGCTACCAAACAAGATCATGATTTTGGGGAACCACAGGCTGTAAAAATCAGGCTTAAGCTTAGACTGAATGTGCCTGGAAACTGAGCGATACCATAATTCCAACAGCTTATTGTATTTGTAATAAAGCAGCTTAATTTTGGTGATTAGGTAATAAAATATGGGCTTTGCCCTGGAGCAGTGCTTTTCTGGCAATGACTCATATTCGTGCTTAGTACCCAGTTGAAGGCACAAAGAGACACCCTCTTCATCCCAGAAGTGACATCTTTAGGGAAGCTTAAGGAAGATTTAGCACGAAAAGGCTGATCTCTTGATAAAGTTTATTTACATCTTTCAGTTTTCATAAAGGTAGTTGTAAAACTCTTCTTTTTGATACGTTAATAAATTTATTCATCTCATGCCTTTCTTTCCTGCAATGCTTGTATTATATGACTTTGATTTATTTGCCCTGTTCCTCAATTAATATTTTAGATCTTCTAGAATAAATTCTGTGGTTTACTTCCTTTCAATCTGAAACCCATTTGGTGAACACTTTTACTTTTCTTCTCATTTGAAAGTCATCAATTCTCTTTTGCCTATAACTCAATGTGTCCATTGGCTGGTGGTAGGCACATTGCTTAGCGGCACAGTGCTTAGTGGTTCAGGAGAAATGTCAAGGTTTGACAGCAATCTGTCTGTCCAGACTGCTTGGGAGCCACTAGTTAGACTAAAAAAATGGTTTTCATAGCCTTCTTAAGCTTCTTCTCACCAAGTGCTAGTTACGTAGGTTTCTAGTGCTGAAGCAGGTCAAAGGGCTGTGCCAAGTATATGTAGGAAGGTGTGGGAACAGTGCTTTTGAAATATTGAGACAAACTGAGTAGTGAGGGCTGCTGGAGTATGCCAGAGGTAAAGGCAAGGCAGCCTGCAACAAACAGTACGCCTGTTTAACCTCACTGCTGACTGTTGGCCTTGGTTTGCTGTTGCTGAGGGAATTAGCCTATCCAGCACATCAGTTGTTACGTCAGTGTGCTTAAGAGAAGGACACGATATAATTACTTTGTCAGAAATAGCCTATAGCTTCAAAGTCTTTCATTATTTCTACTTCAAGAAAGTAAAAATTAGAAAGTTATTCAGTACAAGCATTTTGGAGAGGTAAAAGAAACCAGTGGAGCATGGTGTTGTAGTATTTATCTTGCTTAGGTTTGTTCAGATTTTTAAAAAGGGAGACTAGCCCATATATAAGGAAATGTATGCATTGGGGCTTGGCCTGCCACATGAGATGCCATGGAGGGTGCTGGTTGGACTTCTCTCTAAAGGCTGCCAGCTTATCAGTCCTTATGTGAAAAACTCATCTACTTAAACTCCGAGACAGATTTCTCATTAATCATCAAGACCACTACATTGGGCATGAAGCTGGGGGCAAAACACGTGTATATGTAACAGCTACTGCCTGTTCTCTTTGGGCTATGACGCAGCATGGAATGAAGCTGCAGGGGCCAGTGCTTTTCACAAGAGAAATGCTGCTTCCCATTGAAATGGTTCCTGGAGTATCACTGCCCCCCACACAGCCACAGCTGCATTACATGTGCTGAGCTGGAACTGAGAGCAAAGGCTCTGGCAACTGCAGTGTGGGTACTCCTGAAAGTATTTGCAAATAAGACCAAATTCTCTATGTACTTCCCACTAGGAAAATAAAGAAAAGGCTGAGAGGGTACAAATCTGCTGGGGGCAGATGTGCCATTGCTCTGCATGGTGAGGGAACTCCTCCAGGGCTCGAGGCAGTCAGTTCCTGGAGAAAAAAGCTAGTTGCTGTAGTTACTATTAATGTAGCCTTTTGTTCTTCATATGGATGAGCAAAATGAAGTGTCAGTCAAATGGAACAATTCTGTCAAATTATGTTGTTTCTCCCGCCCTTTTCATGAGGAGAAAAAGATAACTCCTTGGATGTTTTCCTTGCTTTATCACTTTAGCAGCTGGGATTGCTTAATCACACAGCCATACTTTACTGAGTCTGTGTGGTGGGTTTACCTTGGCT
>VYZX01008977.1:0-11933 GCA_013401335.1 Brachypteracias leptosomus
CACCAGATCATAGTCTCCTGACTATATGATCATAGTCTCTCTGCCTTTAAGCTTACAGTGGAGTGGTTATGATAAATTTTTAACAGTTTCCATAAATTCTACAAACCCTAGACTATTTGTAACAGAGATCTGGACAGAACATTTCCAGAGAAATGCAGTGTTGTTGAAAGCACTATTCTGTGCAAGCTGAAATGTTTTTCTGAAGTAAGCACATTTTGATGTGGTTTTCTACTAGGGAACACTGAACTGTGCAGCTGGAGGGGAAAGAAGGGCTATACTTTACTGTCCCTGTACCTCGTAGAAATGCAACAATGAACTCTGGAGAGCCTCTAGATTGTCCTTGCACAGCAGCATGATCAGAGTCAGAGGAAGGTCTTTTGTTTGCAACGCCAGCTAAAAAAAATATTTCATGAAAATGCTCAGAGACAGCAGTGAATCTGAAATGGATGGATCTCAGCTGCAGACCAGGAAAAGGCTTCTTCAGTTGACCCCTCAGATTAAGCAGTGACAATATTCCTACAAAAGAGCTCTTAGTGATCATAGTGCCCAAACTACAAGATTCACAACCTGATACTTGGTGATACAAAATTTCACCATGACGTATTTTCATGGGAGGGGACCAATGCTTATTTGTGAAAGTGATATCCCTGTGTTGAAAATTAAGTATCTTTAATGATGAGCTATTTTGATGGGGTTTTTGATTGTTTTGTTGTTGTTGTTGTTTTATAGATACACTTTTAAACCAGGTCCCACATGGGGTTTTGTCAAAAGTGGAGTTAATGAGATATTCATTTGGATTTCATCAAGTAAATTATTTTAACAAATATTTATAATGAAATTTTACCTATCACAGTCATTAGTAACATCTGATATAATTAAAATATATAAATTCAGATGCTGCTTCCCTCTACTTCTACCCCCTTCTCTTTGGAGTTTTCCTGTAGCTGTATTTTCAAATCACTCTGAATTTATTACACAACTGTACAAAAAAGTTCTGATTTACTCTGTCCATGTCATTTCAATTTTTAGTTGTCTTAGTTTCTAAAATGTTAAGGGAGTATTTAAATAGAGATGGGACCCAGACGGAGTATTGAAATCCATATCTGAATTCTTAATTGTACTGACATTAAGAGCATCATGACATCTTGGCATTTGGTGAAGAAATTAAAAAAATCCCAACCTCTCACTCACTGATATGAAATGAAAATGTTAAATCTCCTCTCATGCATCCAACTGCACAAGCAAGTGAAAGGTGTTAATAAGGAAGAGTATTGAGCAGAGTGAATTTTCTAGTTGAGGAAAACAGGATGTATTTATGCATCATTTCCAAATGTAGTTATAGAGAAAGAGTAGGTAGCAAAAGGACCATATGTTCAAAAAAAAGAGCTATGAAATCTTGTGTGGCATAATGACAAGTGTGGGAAGGCATATTTATTAAAAAGAAAAAAGTGAATAAATATTCACAGAGAAGAGTGAATTGAAACTGTTTTAAAGGTTACAATAATACTCCCTAGGCTGTTTGTCTTGGTTTCTCTTTGTAGGTGTTTCTCTTTGAAACACAAGGTGTCATGCATCTCATTGGACTTTCTGACTGTTTTGGACCTGAGTTGCAGAGACAGTCACTGCTAGGTCACTCACAACATAGATAAGCCTGCCAGAAAAGAGAGGGGTTTAGTTTACAGTACTTCTTCTGAGTAAGTAGACTGATCCACTTCTAAGTGTTACCATTTTTATTCTCACTGCTGGAGAGAAGAGGAGGATTGACATGACAGTGTGCTGTGAATGCAGAGTGATGAATACAACTACAGACTGTGTCATAATGTGCTTTCCTATTAAAGAGAGAATAAAAATTACTTTCTTGCATGAATTATGGAAGTGAAAGCCTCAGTTTTTAGTGACACAAATGGATATTAGCTTTAATCTTAAGAAGCATTATCAACCTGTGGGAAATGACATTGGTATCCTATTCCCATTCTTTGGGAAGATGTCATGCTTCTTTGGCAATGCTGGCAAGAAGCGAAAACATAAATAATAGCAGACAGTGGACAACACAGGTTGGTCTAAGAGATTGTGAGGTATTCTAGGCTGATCTGTACTTGGGTTCTCCTCACTTTGAACACAAATGTAGATGCATGCCTTCTGTTTCTTTTCCACTTCCTATTTATCACCAGCATTAAAATTCTAGGAGGGCAAATTCTGATGTCTAGCTTAAGACAGTAAAACAATTATATAGCAAACTCTGCAGTTCCCAGATTTTAGTGCTTATTCACTGACAAAATGCCAGAACTGAAACCTAGTTACTTAGCAAGCTAATTCAATTCAGGAGAGGATGCAAACCTATTTATATGGAATTATATTTATGACAATAACCTGTTTTGGAGTCAGAGAAGCTCATGGCAGTACATGTCTTTGGTGCAGCAAAGTTCCAGTCCTTAACTAGCCCTCCTGAATCCGAACAAAACATGACCATCTTATTTTCAGACTAGATTTCCCAGAACAGTCAGCCTATTTGTTTACCCAAAGTGCAGACCAAAAGTCTTTTAATGAGAAGGTAGAAGTAGCAGAGAGTTCGTAATGGGATCCTGACCTTATTAAGATAAAATGAAAATATTCCCTTGGGTACCTGGATTGTATGTAAGTTAGACATTCACTCACATTCCTTCATGTCTCTCTCTATCCCTCTGTCTCCATTTAAGGCTCAGGGCAACCCCCCACGGAGCAGAATATGTTTCACCCCTCTTCCCACTCCCCTCTTCCTTCCCAGGGGAGGAAGAAAGGTCTCACACAAAGTTGGAAAATTAAGATTACAACTTTTAACAGGGAGTAACAAAAGCGATATCAAAGGAAAGGAAATATACAGAGTTAACAAGGGAAGGTATATATACAGATATATACAACACCCATTCTTGGATGTTGTTGGATTTCTCCCGAGCCACGTGGAGTTGTAGCAGCCACAGAGCCGTCCAGAGCCAGTAGCAAATTCCAGCGAGGAGGGGACGAGCGGAAGTTTCTGTGTCCTTTATATAGAGTGTGGCAGGAAGGGGAGTGGAATAGCCACTCCACCTGTCCCTCCCCTTCCCCAAACCTTAAACCACAACGCCCTCTCTATGGGAGAAGAATATGAAATGATATTTGGACTTGCATTTTGAAAATGCTAAAATCTGAGCTCATAGAAGAGACATCTTCTTCAGCCCTTTGTAAGGACTCATTATAGGTGAGAGGTCCTCACTGAGCTGCTGACAATGATCTATCAAGCTTTGAGGACCATATCTGGCTTTTTGATAGTAATACTGTTTGTGAGCTGTAAACTTGTCTTTTGATTAGTCAGTTGAAAGGAAAAGACTGAAAATGCAGCAAGAAATGGAGTTGGCAATCTATGAGGCTACAGAATAAAAACTTCAGTTCTGATTATACTCAATGTCTTGGTTAAAGTTCATCTTTTTCTTGCAAGTTTTCCTTCAGAAGACTTCTGAAAACATTTCCAATACTGTTTTCTTCCTGTTGTTGTTCCTTCATTTCATGAAATGTTTCTTGTGAAATACAAAAACCTTTTTGAAGGTATGCTTCATGTTCAGCACTACCCATTGGAGTAAAGGAGGGAGGCAAAGTTCATATAATTTGCTGTATTAGACTCTTTCAACAAGCAGGAACTTCTTCCAAATATTTAGATTTTGACTTGGATTATTTCTAAATATTCTTTGATTATGGATGTGAGTCTGAAAAGTAAACTTGCTGTCCTAGATAAAGTGTTCATTATAAGGAGTAGACAGGCTTCCTATCCTGTCTGGTGAGTTTTGATTCTGGCCTTCAGTTTCCTGCAGAACAGATGCTGGCCTCTAAAGCCAGTCTAATGGGAGCATGCTTGTTACTTGTTTGGTAGTGTTGGATAGTGCTAGTAGTCTGCTCTTCCAGCTACTTGGCAAAATATATTTGTGGAGTTTGTAGATATGTTTCAGTAAAATAAGGTGCTATTTGCCAAAAAATCATTGTAAGAAACATGGGATCATTTACATTTTTCATCTGCCTTTGTACTTGATTGTAGTGGGTTTACTTTGGCTGGGTGCCCGGTGCCCACCCCTAGTCCCTCTATCACTCCCCCCGCCCCCCACCAAAACCTCTGTCAGCAAGGCAAGCGGGGAGAGAGTAAGATGGAAAAGGAAAACCCGTGGGTTATGATAAGAAGCAGTTNTGATACATTAAGTTTTATTGTTAGTTTTCAATTTGAATTGTGGATTGAGGAACACATAGGGAGCTTCAATATTTCAGCAGTGTTTCTGGCTCTTTAATGGAGGTTCTGCAACAATATATATTTTAACAAAATGGAAAGGAAAATGCAACAAAATCAACAACAAAAACAGAATCAGAGAAGCTAAAGAAAGATAGAAGGCTGGTATACATAAATCCTGCTAAACAGATGATTCTGATACCATTTTCTCAGTTTCTTTCTGTACTACCGTCTTTTATCTTGATTACACTGCCTGTCAGCTGTTGAGGCCAGGTCTTCTCTCCCAAAGCACAACATTTACCTTGGATTGAGCTAACAAGGAGGCACTCCTAGTTAGGAGTTTCCATACTGTTATCCATAACTCTGTGTTACTGCTTGCTGAAGACATCCTCTCTTTACGGTTGTTTGCTTTCGTTCTCTCATGGCTCTCGATGACTTGCCACCATGCAATATCCTAATCTGAGGTGTGTGCAGTATTCATGGAAGAAATGCAGAGGTCCCCAGTGTTTGGTACTTGCCATCAGTAATTGCTATGTTCAATCTACCCACTGTTTCTAAGAAAATACATTTTAATAATTCACTATAGATTTGTCCCATAAGCACTTTAATCCAGTGGTTATTGTGGACCACAGGGTATGAATCAAGGTATAAATGTATAAATCCAGAGCAATTCAGCTAACGGAAGGGGTGTTAAGTCCAGCAAAATGAGGCCAACTATAGTAAACAAATTTGCTGATCTTTGTCTCTATTAAAATGAGGCATTGACAAATGTGTTAGCAACTGACAGTTATAAATCCTGTGAAGTGCTCCATCATAGTAGTAGTCTGAAGTTCCTGTGTCTTTGTAGGTTAATTTGACTATTTTGCGGTAGATATTGAAAAAAAAGTCAATAGTAAAAAACCAAGTCAAACAAACACAAACCAAATAAAATGGACAATCCTTCAAATCCAAAGTAACTTTTAGATTAAATAACATTGTAATCAAACTATGGGTTTTAATATATAAAACTGTATAGACACAACAACAAGACACAAACTACCAACCTAGCAAATAGACTTTAGGTATTACTGTGACAAATTGTCATTATGAAAATTGATAGTCATATTTTAACATAGTGAATTAGAGGAGCATTTGTTCTGGAAGGGATGAAATAAATTGTAGATATGAGTCAATCTAGTGAGATTTTTGAATTAAGTACTTTTTTACAAAATAGAACACATTTCAAGCTTTTCGTTTAGAAAAAAAGTGGTTCTTTCACTTTAAATGTTCCATATTCAATGGCTGACACACCAGAAGGCTGTGCTGCCATTCCACAAGACCTAGATAGGCTGGAGAGTTGGGTGGGGAGAAATTTAATGAAATATAACAAGGCCTAGTGTAGAGTCTTGCATCTGAGCAAGAACAATCCCAGATACCAGTATAGGTTGGGGACTGACTGACTGTTGGAAAGCAGCGTAGGAGAAAGGGACCTGGGGGTCCTGGTGGACAGCAGGATGACCATGAGCCAGCAATATGCTCTTGTGGCCAAGAAGGCCAATGACATCCTGGGGTGTATTAAAAGGGATGTGGTTTGTAGGTCAAGAGAGGTTCTCTTGCCCCTCTACTCTGCCCTGGTGAGACCTCATCTGGAATATTGTGTCCAGTTCTGGGCCCCTCAGTTCAAGAAGGACACAGAACTTCTTGAGAGAGTCCAGTGCAGAGCCACAAAGATGATTAAGGGAGTGGCACATCTCTCCTATGAGGAAAGACTGAGGGAGCTGGATCTCTTTATCTTGGAGAAGAGGAAACTGAGGGGTGACTTCATTAATGTTTATAAATACACAAAAGGCGAGTGTCATGAAGATGGAGCCAGGCTCTCCTCAGTGATGGCCAATGATAGGACAAGAGGCAATGGGTGCAAGCTGGAGTATAAGAGGTTCCACAAAAATATAAGGAAAAACTTTTTCACGTTGAGGGTGACAGAGCACTGGAATAGACTGCCCAGAGTGGTTGTGGAGTCTCCTTCTCTGAAGACATTTAAAACCCACCTGGACGTGTTCCTTTGTGACCTGATGTAGGTGATCCTGCTCCGGTAGGGGGATTGGACTACATGATCTTTCGAGGTCCCTTCCAATCCCTAACATTCTGTGATTCTATGATTCTGTGATATTCATCTGGATTTATTTTCCAGTCATCATCACAACTGTCCCAGAATCTTTGGTCTGCAGTGTTTTTTTCTCCATAATTTCCTACTTTCTTTACCCTCCTCAACCAGTCTGAGCAATGAAATTTAAAAAAAAATGTTATTTTCCTAGATTTAGCCAGTACCTGATGTTTCTGAGAAGGGGAATCCATAGTCTTACTAGCTGCATAAAAAGTGTGGAGATTGGATGCAGTCTATCAGGAATGTGGCTGACTTGAAAATCTGAATGCAGATCCCAGTGTTCCTAGATACTCAGAATCAGACTTCTGATCTGTAAGACACCTCTGTTTTAACAACTTCTGTTACCCATATTCAACTGAATTTCAAAATAGCCACAAAAGTAGCTGAATAAAAATATATTGGGTTAGCTTTCTGCCCTCGCTAACACTATTTTTTCAGTTTTGTCAGAACTGAAATGCAGTTGGCAATGATTGAATCAAGTCAATCTACTACATCGGGTTGGAAGATAGATACACCCTTGCCTCTACTCTGTGTCTGGTGTAAATTCATTACAGTGCATTTACTTCCTTGCTTCACCTAGTACAATTTCATTCGAAGTAGAAGAAAGCAGGATATTTCCTGTAATGCCACCTTCTTCTGTGAAGCATTTTGGATGCAAATGAAGCTATACAAGGTATTGTCATATATCCATCACACAGCTTTCTGCACTCTCAATTTATCTTACTTCAGGGAGAGCTAAAAAGAGCAGCATGGAGGATTTACAGGGTATGACAAAGTATGAATAAGATAAAGGCTTCCCTAAAGCTGAAGAATTAACTGGCTTCTATGAGGGTTATTTTTCCAAGACTTCATCTTTTTGGCATTTGTTTCTCACAGTTCTTACTGAAAACTGAATTTAAATGATTCTTGAAAATTGCCTCATTTCAAGTTATTGTATTTTTTTTCCTTACTTTAGTACCTAAAAGAACATGCATAAAAATGAAGACATCTTCTAATCTTCTACATGTAATTATTTTCTAAAAATAAAAATCAAAAAGAGGTTTTAGAGATAACATTTTATCACTATCAAGAAATAAAAAATCATAAAATACCTTTCCCTCTGCAATTTATTCTTTTCTATGTTTCTTTCCAGACTAAACCAAACCATTGTATTTTTAGTCAGATGTTGAGCACTAGAGAAACACTTTTTTAGCTATGTCACAGGTTTGTTTTTTTTATCACAGGTGAATTTATTTTTTTTCTGGAGTTTGTTTAAACCAACTATAATTCTGCTTAATTTTTATGTAAGAAACACTCCTTTGTTTTGTCTCAACAAGTTACCATGCAAAGAGCTGCAGACTTTGTTAGAAACAGACTCTGAACAGAGTTTAGAAATAAATGGGTAATAGTAAGTAGGTGGAAGCAGGATGTAACTACAGACCATGAACTTCCATGTGTGAATGCATGGATGGAGGGATTTGGGTTTTTTTCTAATAAATAACATGTGTTTTGTGCTACTCCTCTTTAAGTCATTTATTTTTCTCAGGGATTTGGAAGAGCTGCAGATCTTGACTTCACTGGTCTGAATGACCCAAACTCCAGTAATCAAACCAGTTAGCATAAGACCCTTGTGATCAGAATGAAAATCAAGTAAGGTGAGAAAACAAAGGTCTGAAGAAGACACCAATTGTCACAACTCAATGTAGATGCTTGAACACTTTCCTCTTCACTCCCTTACTTCTCTGCACAAAAGACAACCACTGCCAAAAGGATGTGAATCTTCAGATACCATATAAGAGATGTAAGATTTTTTTCTGCCAGTATATTTAATGAAATGTTTTTTAAAAGTAGGAAAAAAGGTATATGAACAGTTATCGTTTGATTTGATAGTTCAAATCAGGCTTCAGCTCTATTTGTCATGGCAAGGAGGAGAAAGGAAATTGCAATAGAAGTGGAAGCAGATGAATTCTTTAAGTATAATGTGTAGCAAGCAAAGGAGCAAAGGAAGGGACACTAGATTATTTTGCCTGCAGTTGAGTTCAGCAAGTAGAAGTGTTACTCTCTGAAGCGGACAGAAACAAACACAGAAAAGGAACATAACTTGAACACATTTGAACATGTCCTCAAAGTATAAAGATGAGTTCAAACAAAAATTAGTTCACTGTGAAGAAATATCAGTGTTCAGAATTTCGCCTAAACTAAATGAAACATGACGAACTTCATGAAATTTCAAACACATCACAAATTTTCATGAAGATTGTTGAAACTAATGTTAATATTTGGAAGGAACATAAAATAATAAGCCTCTTATTAGTGAGAAGGGTGATTACAAGCAACAGAATTTGTTTGATTTGTCACTAGCAGCAACATCGTGTGATCTTTAACTACATAAGTTAGATAACAACTATACAATCATGGTCTTGATTTCTTTGTTCAATAATCATTGACCTCTTTTATCAACATCCCTTGGTAACTTAAAGATTTTTCATGAATCTGTCCTTTAATATGCAGAGGACATCTGCCTTTCTAGATTAGTTTTCAGCTTTTGTAAAATTACATATCTGATTTGGAGTTTATTTGTATGATTTAACTCAATAGTGTGACAGTTCAGAGACAAAAGTGAACTATAAACTCTGTTTTTGTTAAATAAATCCTATTTCATCCTCACTGTACTTAACTGGTATAAAAATAACTGTATTAATGAAGAGCATAGGTAGAATTTTATTTTTACAGTACAGGAGAAGGTAGAGGTTCCCTTCTCAACGTGACCCAGCTGTGCCTAAATAATATTGCATGTATGTGCAGAAGATATCTTTGGAGAGGTTGTGTGCTTGCGAGATACAGGAGGCTGGATGAAAGAGTGACATACTTAAACTGCATTTCCATGACTCTGAGGGTGCAAAAGGTCTTTAAGATGCTGTCTGTCCCAGCATGGAAACACCACCGTCAATGCTCCTGGCACATGTGCATCATAGGGTGAGAAGGAGCTCTACAGGGCAGCAGCTGATACTAGTTCATGTGCAAGCATCTGGGAAGGCTTTTCCCATGTGCAAAAACAGTCTGGCAGTGGTTCAGTGTTACACTCCAGGCTCATCTCAGGCCTTGAGGAAAGTTTGTACGAAGGAGGTGAAAGAGTGAAAAGAGGAACAAAAATAAGAATTACCAAAGAGAAGAGATGAGGGATTAAGTGGTGGGAGGTATTAGTGAAAAAAATGAGGAAACCTACAGGGACTCCTGCTTAAATTTTTGTCTTATACAGTTCAGTAAAAAACCCCAACAAAACAAACCACCTTTCATCAAAGTGAAGCCAAATTTTGACTCAAATTGAAGAGTTGTCCTTACAGTGACAGAAAAAAACCACAATTAAAATACTGTTATGCTGCTGTCTCTATAGAGGAGAAGATCATAAACCTCTATTTTTCCCCATTTCTTTCTGTTCCAGGCCAGGTCCTCTGTTCACACACAAAAACATCAGCTTCACTTTGATTTCCTCAGTGACAAAACAAGATAAAATGACAGATAAAGTTGCCAATTAATAAAATACATTTTAATTTAACTCAATTAAATGTAACCTATTCAATAAACAGGAAAGATTATTTGGGAACTGTATATGATAGCATATACACCCAGTCATTGAATTTATCAGCTGGCTTAGAGAATTTTGTAATTATTCCAAGATTTAAAACTATCTAGTGAATAAGTTCTGTAAATAGGCATAAGCAATTGCAGCAAGCAATGAATACTGAAAACCTGAATACTGCTTCAAATCACTACATTTTTTTTTTCTCTTTGCTGGATGGATCAGGACAGAACATATGTTGAAAAACCAACTTTAAATTATTCTAAAATCAACATTCTCTTACAAATGGTCTCCAGTGTTCACTTAAGCCACTAGCTTTTGCAAATGTTTCTGCCAGTAAACTGACTCAGTAGTGTATTTATAGAAAGCATATATGATTTAATTCATTTTTTTAATTGGGGTGAATATCCACAGGCATTTTTGAAATAGGCACATAGTGCCAGTTGCATTGCAGCCTTCCTTACAGAAAAAAAAAACAAACCAAAACCAAGAGTGTATGACCAGGTGTGAATGTTATGTGGTGAATTTCTCACATTACAGCAATTCAATAAATTAATAATGTGGATGAGAGGTTTCTTCTAAAGAATTTGCATTCTGTTAACTCGTTTGAAACAATTACATATGACTGGCACGATTATTGTGCAGGAACATGCTTTCCCATTGCCTGATATGATACTTGGCACAGTTTGAGTACATACTACAGCACATATTTTTTATTAATTAAGAATCTGAGAAGTGCCTAAAAATAATGGAAGAGAAGTGTGTTTATTCCTACACTTTCAAGTGTTTGACAGCTTTCCAAAGTCTTATGCTCAGAAAGCAATCCTGTAAAGCCTTATTTAGTATGTCTTATTAGCAACGTCTGTTTGAGAGATTCCTTTAAAATATAGATCAGATTTTATAGCCAAGAGACACCATTGTGTGGTCTGGTTTCCTGCCTAGGATTTTCTTGAGGAAATTATTGTTCTTTGCCCACTAAAGCACGTTTTAGAAAAATGTGCTGCAATAAGTGGCAAATGTATACTATCAGATTAACCACTGGTGCTTTCTGAAGCTTCTTTCGTGTACTATTTAACAGGCCATTTAACCCAAACATAAGTTCAGGAGGAAGGGAGACAGTGCAGTCCTTGAACCTCATGTTGCAGATCAAAGACTGTTAAAATATAACCCTTTTTCTTATATTTTAAAATCTGAAAATAGACTCCCTTTCCTGAAGCATCCAAAAAGTCACCTGCAGAAAGCATTGTCAAAAAATTGTAAATCTCTATATATAAGCAAGAAAAAATGGTTTGAATGAAATAGCACATTTCAGTATTTTGCTGAAAATATTTGATTAAATGTTTGATATGAAATCTAATGCTCTGCAATTTGGAAGAGAAACACAAAACTGAAATACACCCAGCAGAATGTTCTAAAGACAATCTTCTCACGCCAACTCCTCCATTCTTCAAAGCATCATGCATTCCTGAGGAACTTTGGCTTACTCTTGGAAGTTTATGTCAGAGATCCTCCAAAAAGCTTCTTGGAGAAACCCTCTTTTACAGAGCTTTTGCAGGATTTGTATACCTTCTTGGTAGATTTCAGTGAAAAAAAAAAGATATTTGATCCTGGCATAACGGCCAGGTGGTATAATTCGGTTCAGAGCTTACACTTCTTTAAAATGTAGCAATTTGCAGAAGTCATGCATGAGACAGTGACGGATTACATTGTGAGGTTCTTTTTTTATGCTAGTTTTACTCAGTACAGCTTTAGTTCTGCAATCAGTTCCTTAATACAATGGCATGTACTTTACCTCTCTCTGACAAGACATCTCAGAGTACATTCTCCTTTTCCCTTTTGAAAAGAAAAAAAATCCTACAATCAACCAATCAACCAAAAACAACCCACACAAACGTTTTTGCTCCTATCTAAATTGAATTATAATTGGTAATATCTTTTGAGCATTTGATGGTGTTCAGGGCACCCAATAGCCTGAGATATTCAAAATCTTGCAGAATTTAAGGAGA
>VYZX01008978.1:0-15272 GCA_013401335.1 Brachypteracias leptosomus
TGATATTCACATGGTATTTTGCACAGAGGAGGCTGCTCAAGAGGAGGGCACCCACCCCCACCCCAATATAAGCTGTTTTTCCTTCCTTCCTTCCCCCCTCTTTTTTTCTTGTTGGAAAGACAAAATGTGCAGGGTCATAGGTTGGGTGAATTGATGGCATCTTTCCTCCTGCCAAGTCAGCCCGTTTTCTAAAAACGCGTTTTAGGAAGGCTAGAGAATTTCACTCTGTTGGAGAATATAACCCTGATGGTTGCTTGCACAGAGGGGAAAAGCAGAGAGGAATACGGGAATCGTCCTGTGCAATCTCTATTGTTTGAAACTTACTTTATATCAGAAATTGAAGATGATAAACGGTAAGGAAGATTTCACGATATTAAATGAAACTTTTTGCTTTTCTTGTGTCCCGAATAATGGTGCGTGCAGAGCTTTGGGGAGCGGGGGAAGGTTTGTATTGCATTAGGCGAGGTGGATTTGGAGTAATTTCAGAGAGAAACCTTTGAGGATGGGGGAAGGGGGTGCGAGGACTCAGCTGAAAAGAGCAGTGATTTATGAAGTACAGTCTCGAATAGTGCAGTTTTTAAAGATTTTTCATAATTTTAATACTAAATCGTTGTTAGAAAGAGGAAAACCAAACCAACACAACAGATGAAAACCAAAGCAGCCCCCAAACCCCGGAGACAACCCCCAGCTACTCGGGATTGATGTGAGTTTCGGGAGCGCGGCGTTCGGTCGCGCCGTGCCCGGCGTGGTTCCGCTGCAGCGGTCAGACAAGTGCACGTTTTGTGCCGGGGCTCGGGGGTCGGCGTGGCCGCCGTCCCGCAGCCCGATGCTGGCGGGGATGTCGGGCTTTTGCCAGGCTCGTCAGGAAGATGGAAGCGTGTGGTTTTGATTTACTTCGAGCCGCTTGGGATTTGCCAGACTCTTAACCCCGGCGGAACCGTGTTTATCGGTGTGTGTCTGTCTCCGCAGCCGCCCGGGATTCAGAGGAACTTTGCTTGGTGGGAGGAGGTAAGTGGACTCTCGCTCCCTGGCGATGTGTGTGCGGATTTTGTCTTCGCTGTTTTCTTTCACTGTTCTACAAGAGAGAAGAGAGAGGGGGGAGAGAGAGAGAAGGAGAAAGAGAGAGAGAGAGTCAGACTCTTGTTTTTATTTGGGCTGCCGGTGCAACGCGTTTGGGCCAAACGCCAAGTGTCTGGGTCACACGCGTTTTATCCAAATAGATTCAGCGCTGCTGTCTGGAAATGGGCTGCTGAAAGTTAACTTTAGGATCAACTCCACTACAGCAACCACTCTTCCCTTCAGCCTCTCCAGGGAGGAGGGCTTCCCCCCCCGCCCTTTTTTTCCCTTCTGAATTTTCTTTGAGGGATCTGTCTGGGGATCTCCGACTTGCTTCAATACTAGGTTGTGGTTTTTTTAATTCTTGTGCATGCAGACGTGTATATAATATACTTGGTTATACGTGTTGGGCTTTGCGTCTAGCCGCGTATTTTTCTAGTCTCTTCACTTTTTTGAGGGGGTGTGTGCTTGCTTTTTTGCCTTCCCNTCGAGCCCTTGCCCTCCACGGGGGTGCGAGGACCGAGCTGCCCAGAGGGGACGTGGTGACCCCACACCCCCGCCGTGGGGCTCGGCGCGTGTGTCGCTCCCCTCGACCCGTCCGTTCCGCCTCGCCTGCTCTGTGCCATCCGGCGCTCCGGTGACACGTTGTTTCGGCAGCTCGGCTGCTACCGGGAGACCTCTTCATCGCCGCCGCCGCCCAGCGCGCCAGAGCTTGACGGTTCTGTGGTGAACGCCCCTGGCGTGAAGACCCCGGTCGGGGACGTGGCAGTTCCCAGGGGAGGTGATGCTCTTGGGATAGCGGTCTCTTGGCAGCTTGCCTATCCTAAAACTTAAGCTACCTTAAGTTTAAGGGACACTTTAGCTGCCCAAGACACCTTTCTTAGATGGAGTCTCCCGAGGTGACTGATCTGCACAGTTTAGTTAGTCACCTCCCCATAATCCGGTTTCTCCAACATGTGTTTATGGCCTTTTTCCTTCTCATTGAGTTTCAGTTGGTAGGTCACTGATCTCATGGTGCTCATGGCACCAGTGACCAGGACAGTCACTCTTGCCATCAGTGCCTCCACATTTGTCGGTGGTGTTCTAGGTTTTGAAAAACATTCTGTACTTTTTCTTTGCTGTTTGTCAGAGTTTTTATAATTAGGAAAGGGCTGTGGTTTTAGGTGGGGGTTCAGGATGTGAAGCCACACCTGCCCTTACCAGTGCGTGAATGTGTAGTTCAGCCAGGAGACAGAGGAAACATTATCTTAGTGTTGCCCAAATGTGTCATCTTGACAACAATAACAGTGGAATGCTACAGAAGAAGATGGAAAGAAAAAAAGAGTATAGACAGTGGATGCTTTGAGTTTCTTACCAAACTTAGTACTGGAAGTACTGTATCTGGAGTTACCCATGTAGTTTATGTTTCACATCTGTTACTACTCCTTAATTCGGAGCATCAGTACAGCTACATGTGGTCTGCTTTTATCAGTGCTCAAGCTGGCTATAACAGCTGTAACCTTTGGAAAAGAGGTTGAAAATTATGCTGAAACTTCCAGCAAACTTAATGTGAAAGGAGATTTTTCTTGTTTGAAGCTTGGAATGTGGGACCCCTGCAAAGACACTAGATGTGGGTGGTTGTTGGACAGTGTTGACTAATGCCCACCATGTGGGCCACTGCTGTCTAAATGATGGGCAGTGTAGTTTATGTCCAGTATTCTGAGCTACCTAGGTGTTGAGGTACTACAGTTGAAGGAGATCTTAATATTAGGATAATGTATTATCAGCCTAACAGGTTGAACATGAGCGCCTCATTATGATTTTTTGGCCAAGTAAAAGCTGTGAGGCAACGTTACCTCTATATATGGCAGTAATGAGCCATTACTGGACTACAGTGTTAATTTCTGATGTCTGTGCATGAAAAAGGATGCTGACAAATTGGAAAGGGTTCAGAAAAAAACCTGCAGAAGTATTTAGACATCTGGAAACTGGATTGTACAGAGTGAGGTAAATTAAATGGGTTGAGCTGCTTATCAGAAAGTGTCGAGAGGTGCTTGTATCAAATTATAACTATCCATGCAAGGAGATGAGAGGTACCTCATTAGCAGGCAGGGGTAGAGCAAGATTCAGTGACAGAAATTTAAAAATGAATGTCCTCAGCTTAGAAATAAGGCACATTATTTAATGTACTAATGTAGCTAAAAAGTAAGGGGTTGACTGTGTATCTTCAAAACTAGTAGAAGTCTAAAAGCTGTAATTAGTTAGGAAAAAAAGGTTTTGCATGGAAGGCCAGACCAGAGATTTTGTTAATATGCTTTGAGGCCTTGGCGCATATGAGTGGTGTGCTTCCCCAGAAAAAAAGCTACTAAGACCAAAATATGCTTGCAAAGTATCTTATTAAATCCCATATGTTGTCTTGAAAGAGATATAGAAAGTAAGTATTGGAATGATCAGATTAACCTCGTTTACCCAGTAATAATTAGATGTGTTTCAAATTGGCTAATGAGTTTCCTAATATTCACTGTGATGTTAGTAAATAGAGTTTGAATTATGTTTGGCTTGTTTTGTTTGGGTTTTTTTTGAGAGAGAGAGAAGGAGAAAGAGAGAGAGAGAGTCAGACTCTTGTTTTTATTTGGGCTGCCGGTGCAACGCGTTTGGGCCAAACGCCAAGTGTCTGGGTCACACGCGTTTTATCCAAATAGATTCAGCGCTGCTGTCTGGAAATGGGCTGCTGAAAGTTAACTTTAGGATCAACTCCACTACAGCAACCACTCTTCCCTTCAGCCTCTCCAGGGAGGAGGGCTTCCCCCCCCGCCCTTTTTTTCCCTTCTGAATTTTCTTTGAGGGATCTGTCTGGGGATCTCCGACTTGCTTCAATACTAGGTTGTGGTTTTTTTAATTCTTGTGCATGCAGACGTGTATATAATATACTTGTTTATACGTGTTGGGCTGTGCGTCTAGCCGCGTATTTTTCTAGTCTCTTCACTTTTTTGAGGGGGTGTGTGCTTGCTTTTTTGCCTTCCCCCTCCCGAAATACAATCATAACGGACCCTTCGGCAGGGCCGGCGGGGAGCCGAGGGGCGGGGGGGAGGTAGGCTGTTCATACAGCGGCAGCCCCATCCCCCCCGGGGGGCGGCCGGCCCCGCCGTACATCGTGGCACGCAAAGCAGCAGTGTCCTCACGCCTCGGTTTCTGGCTAATTCCCGAGGAGGAGGGATCCGTCTTTTGCCTTTGTACGTGTCCCCCTCCCTGTGAACCCCGGCCCCTGTTTCTTTTCACTGAGCCCGTCCTGGCGCGGTCAGGGCGTCGTAGTTCTCGCCTGGGAAGCTCCCAGGGGCACGGCTAATCCCCCCCCGGCTTTTGAAGGCCTGCGACGGTTTTCACGGCCAACCCCGATACCTGTAATTGAATTTGTGTGATTGATGCCCTCCCACCGCCCCGTCCCCTCCCTCCCTCCCTCCCTCCCCATTGCCTTAGCAACCACTCGTACTGCTGGCGCGGACGGCCGCCCCCGGCCGCGCCTCTCCCTGCTGCCCGCCCGGGTTGCGGCGGGNAGAGGAAACATTATCTTAGTGTTGCCCAAATGTGTCATCTTGACAACAATAACAGTGGAATGCTACAGAAGAAGATGGAAAGAAAAAAAGAGTATAGACAGTGGATGCTTTGAGTTTCTTACCAAACTTAGTACTGGAAGTACTGTATCTGGAGTTACCCATGTAGTTTATGTTTCACATCTGTTACTACTCCTTAATTCGGAGCATCAGTACAGCTACATGTGGTCTGCTTTTATCAGTGCTCAAGCTGGCTATAACAGCTGTAACCTTTGGAAAAGAGGTTGAAAATTATGCTGAAACTTCCAGCAAACTTAATGTGAAAGGAGATTTTTCTTGTTTGAAGCTTGGAATGTGGGACCCCTGCAAAGACACTAGATGTGGGTGGTTGTTGGACAGTGTTGACTAATGCCCACCATGTGGGCCACTGCTGTCTAAATGATGGGCAGTGTAGTTTATGTCCAGTATTCTGAGCTACCTAGGTGTTGAGGTACTACAGTTGAAGGAGATCTTAATATTAGGATAATGTATTATCAGCCTAACAGGTTGAACATGAGCGCCTCATTATGATTTTTTGGCCAAGTAAAAGCTGTGAGGCAACGTTACCTCTATATATGGCAGTAATGAGCCATTACTGGACTACAGTGTTAATTTCTGATGTCTGTGCATGAAAAAGGATGCTGACAAATTGGAAAGGGTTCAGAAAAAAACCTGCAGAAGTATTTAGACATCTGGAAACTGGATTGTACAGAGTGAGGTAAATTAAATGGGTTGAGCTGCTTATCAGAAAGTGTCGAGAGGTGCTTGTATCAAATTATAACTATCCATGCAAGGAGATGAGAGGTACCTCATTAGCAGGCAGGGGTAGAGCAAGATTCAGTGACAGAAATTTAAAAATGAATGTCCTCAGCTTAGAAATAAGGCACATTATTTAATGTACTAATGTAGCTAAAAAGTAAGGGGTTGACTGTGTATCTTCAAAACTAGTAGAAGTCTAAAAGCTGTAATTAGTTAGGAAAAAAAGGTTTTGCATGGAAGGCCAGACCAGAGATTTTGTTAATATGCTTTGAGGCCTTGGCGCATATGAGTGGTGTGCTTCCCCAGAAAAAAAGCTACTAAGACCAAAA
Source organism: Brachypteracias leptosomus (assembly GCA_013401335.1). Taxonomy (NCBI): domain Eukaryota; kingdom Metazoa; phylum Chordata; class Aves; order Coraciiformes; family Brachypteraciidae; genus Brachypteracias; species Brachypteracias leptosomus. Next base: position 5,714 of record VYZX01008978.1, read on the forward strand.
TATGCTTGCAAAGTATCTTATTAAATCCCATATGTTGTCTTGAAAGAGATATAGAAAGTAAGTATTGGAATGATCAGATTAACCTCGTTTACCCAGTAATAATTAGATGTGTTTCAAATTGGCTAATGAGTTTCCTAATATTCACTGTGATGTTAGTAAATAGAGTTTGAATTATGTTTGGCTTGTTTTGTTTGGGTTTTTTTTTTTTGAGATGATATGCTACAACTCTCTAACTTTACAAATAATTCACTGGCTGCAGGGGAATGTCTGAATGAATGTTGTAAATAATACCCAGAATTTTAGAAAGACAGATTTATCTGGTGCATGTATAAGTGACTCTGGATGCTTTTGGAAATTTGTTTTTAAGTGGTCTTCCCTTCTTAGGTATTCTGTTTCTCCGTTGTCTGCCTCAGCAGTGTTTGCTCTATGCACAGGTGTGCTGTGAGTGCTTAAGAGAACTGATTAGTACCAGCTGACACAACACATGGTTTGGTATCCCATGATACTGAACTGTTAGTTGACTGCAGAGATCTTCTGTTTAATCCCTGGCTGCAGCTAGAGCTGTTTTTTATTATTACCACAAAGGTGTTTTAAATGAAAAAAAAAAAGGCAAATAACATATTGCTCAATCCCATGACCTGCAAAATGAAAATAAAAATATATTCTACATCAAATCATAGTTAAGATACATACAAAACATTTTTCACAACAAATAGTTGAAAAATTAGAATGTCTATGATAAACAGCTTCAGATACTGAAATTTGTTCTTTGGTGTTAGATGTACAACATTCCCACTTAAGTGAATGAGAATTCTGCTGCATAAGCAGAACCCAGGCCCAAGTAATAACAAAACACATGCTGCAGAAAGATCAGATAACTGTACCCTAGATTATTTCCCAAATTCTTCCTTTGTCTACCAGTGTATTGGGTCTAGTAATTCACTGCTGAAATCAATGAGTCCACAGCATTGATTGTAGCTGGAACAAGTCTGAACATGGTATTTGAGCAATGGAAACCTTAATTTTATGAATCCTTACGCTTATTTAACATAAAGTTGATATGTGTGTCTTAAGCCATATGGATATGCTGTTCAGGCTTAATGGTAATTAAGATTTTTTGTAGATTGTGAACTTGGACCATAAAAGTGATAATGGCTGAATATTATTTCAAAATGTTAACATAAATGTTAAAATGTTCACTATGATGGCTTAGTGTTCTGCAGTGTAGATCTGTTTTAGTAGAAAGAATTTGCCTTGACTGATTTTCTTGTGTTTTTCAGGAAAAGAATTGGAGCAAGTTCAGTAACTACCCAGCCAAACATCTTACTGATATCTGAAGGAATCTTACAAATACTTATTTTGAAGTGAGAAAATGACTGCAGATATAGAAGAAAGTACAGGTTGTTGGAAAAGAATGCCTGTCAGAAAGTGGAACATCCAATAGTTAATTTGGAAGTAGTATAAAACAAATATACCTGTTATGGTGCAATTCTGGAGTGGAGTTAACTCTGTAGCACACAGATAGCTCTCAAAGGAGGAAAAAAAAAGACTTTTCTGTTTTTCTAAATTATGGAAATTTTTTGGAAGACGTGGACATGGATTTTGAGCCTAGTCGTGGTTTCATCGGAATTTCACAGTGACAACAGGCTTTCATATAGTTCTCAAGGTAGGGGTCTGACCTCTGTAGCTGACAAGAAGCATCTATTTTTGCATTGCATTTGGGTAATATTTTCTAAACCATGTTTATGTAACTCATGAGATCATATGGGCTCTGCTCTTAGTATTACCATGATTCATTGTCATAGAAGTTTACAGCAAATCTGATTATTTTTTTTTGTTTTAATTTAATTTTGTCTACTTTTAACTATAGGAAAGCCTTGCAAATTAAATCTAGTAAGATGTTGTACTTGATAATAGTTTTGAGACTTGCCCTAACAACATTAGCATGTTTTTAGACTAGAAAGTGAGGATCAAATCTTTCTTTGATCCATTAACATTATAGGTTTTTAATTAAATGAAGAGCCACGTACATGTTTTTACAATATAATACCTTTCATTACTACTGTTGTTGCTCTTGCAGGTGAATCTAGTAGCTTTTGTGTTTGAATGGTGGGAAGAATGTGTCCTTATTAGGTTAGAATTTTGCCCCAATGTTTACACCTTTTGGGTAAAGAGGGAAAGATATGTAATGAAAAATTTTATTTCCAGTGATATCAATAGGAAACTTGACTCAGAAATAAAATAATGTTTTATTTAGTAAAATGCTACACCTTGCATTTACCTGGAAATTACTTTTACACATGAGAGTGATTATCCAGGGATGGTTCACGTTTTTACTACTACTTGTTGTTTCCTCTTATTTTCTTCTCTTCTATGCCTACTCCCTGGACTGTTTTACCTTGTGATTACAAAGAGGAATTCCTGTCTTACCTTGAACACTATCAACTAACAATCCCAATAAGGGTTGATCAAAATGGAGCCTTCCTCAGCTTTACTGTGAAAAATGCAAAACCCTCAAGAAGGAGGAGGAGCACAGACCCTTATGACCAAGAACTGGCAGCATCTAAATTATTTTTTAAACTTTCTGCCTATGGCAAGCACTTTCATTTAAACCTGACTCTCAACACAGATTTGGTGTCCAGACATTTTACAGTAGAATACTGGGGGAAAGATGGACCACAGTGGAAGCACGATTTCTTAGACCACTGTCATTACACAGGATATTTGCAAGACCAACACAGTACAACTAAAGTGGCCTTAAGCAACTGCAATGGTCTGGTAAGTGCGCGTTACATGTTTTAGTATAATTGTGTGCTTAATAAAGAGAAGAACAACTCAATTGGCATATCTTTCAGTTTTTTGAGTCACTGTGGGAAGCGAACAGATAGGAAGGTGCAGAAAACCCCTAAAACCTGATCAGGGTGCTGCAGAAAAGTAGCCATCAGTTTTTCAAGCTTAACTGTAGGTACTGAGACCCAATTCTGTAGTCCTTTAGCAGGTAATATTTTAAATGTTTACGGTGTCTGTTTAGGGCTGCAGGATTAGGTCTGTGCTGAGGTCCTTACAGGTTATAAAAATGTTGTGAACTCAAGGGGATGTGGAGTGCGAAACTGGATAATTTAGGATGTTGAATCTCTCCAAAGAGACATTGGTTGAACTGAACACCTGCTTGCTGTCTTTGAGAGTTTGTGTTTAGAAACTTCGGATAGATAACAAGGAAGAGGAACTGCTTGGTGAAAAAGTCATCATTGCTATAAATTCAAAGAGTGAAGAGGAAAGTAAGTCCTTTGCAAGTACCAGCATCAGAAAATAATTATTTATCCTTTTTTTTAGAAATATTTTGTTTACAAATTGTAAACAGTTGCATTTAAAAGTAGGATTAGAAATTCCCCTTCTCTTCTATTCCCATCTTTTCTTTTACTGTTGTTCTCTTGATCACATGATGGTAGTACTTGCATGGGGAAAAAAGCTTCTTTTATTCCCAACAGAAATTAGAAAACAAACAAACCAACCAACCTCGAGACTGTTGAGTAACAAATACTAAAATAAAAGGATAGGACTAGTAAATGTGAAATAAAGAGCCAGTAGTGATTATTCATTCTGGTTTTAATTGTAGTAGAACATAGGTCAGTCTTCTCATTAGGAACAGACATATCTAAATAACTGCAGAGGGAAAACACCAGAAGATTACACAGACTTGCTAAACTAGTTCCTATTTATCCTTGGAAGTGCTATTGAATAGTGAATCTTGGGATATTATTTACCAACAAAAGCCAACTGCTTCAGACCTAGATAAGTTGCATTACACCAAGCTATTTATGATATCCCTGATACACCATCTAGGTTAACATTTTGGAGTACTCTTGAGGAAAAAGAATTTAATTGGGATTTCCATGGCTAAGTGAACACTTTGAAAAAATGTAATTAAAATGGTGTCCCATTGAGTGTGGTATCACAGTTTGGTTAATGCAGACTTGCAGTGGATCGGTCTGAATTAGTACAATTTTCACTGATTTTGCAGTTGCCATATAACTTTTTTGTCACAGTTATTTAAGCTCTTAAACTAATGTATTCAAACAGTTTGCTTTTGAGTTCTTTTTAGGCAAAAGTACTATGGAGACCAAATCTCCGCTTTCAGGACGTACTTCTTTAAAAGAAGCTGCATGCCTCTATCTCCAGAGTTCTGCCAGTTGAGGCACAGACTGGTTGGCCCCATTGGAGCCTGCAGTCAGTGCCACAGTGCTCATTTCAATTCATCTCTGATCTTGGCCAGGGAGTGAGCCAAGAATGCCTGCTCTTGCCTTAACTGACTCTTGTTTTCCTTTCATGTTAGGAAAACAGGAGTGAGATGAAACAGGAAAAATTCCATATTTTCATACCAGCTTTTCCTCTCTTGTTCCCCATGGCACTTGCTTTCTTCAAAGAATTTAGCAACATGGAAGGTGTCATGGTGAAGCAGAATCTTTTTTTTGCTTTTATGCCTCACAACCTGAGGTGATGTCTAGCATTCCCATGGCTGTGTGTTTCCCCTCTGCCTTCAGCCTTGGTGTTTTGCTGGAGTGAAGCCACCTGTTGTTCAGTGGTTCCAGGTGTCAGTATGTTAATTTAATGTTTGTAAGGTAACTTTAATGTGGAGTGCTTCTCAGTTGAATCATCACCTTCAGTGCTTTTAGTTGTTAGCTCTTACATATTTCTTCCAGGTATTAAGACAGCCTTAAAGCCAGTCTCTGGGCACACCACGACTGGCACTTTTGAGTTCTTCATGATCATATCTCTTACTTAAGACTGCAAGTATCAGGTGTCCACTGAGTCTTCTAGAAAGACCTAGTCACAGGCATGTGAGGCTCCTGTCATGCTCCAGAAGCAGCAGCAGGAGAGACACAAGACTCTTTCTCAGAGAGGCAGGAATCCTTCCAGAGCTCTGGGTATGGGAGTTACCACTCCATTCAAATAAATCCATCACAGAGTTATTTTTAAATAATGATTGCTACTGACGAATATTTTGTTATACAGCTGCTGGTTAGAACATGTTTAGTAAAGCAATTGGCAGGAGATATTGAAGACAGTATTACTTGTATTAGAATTAGTGCTAGTTCAGAATATGTCGTGCTTAAGGCATTAGTTGTATTTTGCAGTCTGATCATTGGTTTGTAAGACTGTCAGTCTCATTCTGTGTAGTCCTTGATTAACATCAGTCTCAAACTCTGCAAAGATTAACTCTAACAAGTAGCAATCTTTAATGGTGAAGGCTGCTCACAACCAAAATTTAATAATTCCAGTGTCCTTGCTAGGCTTCAGTATTGCCAAGTGAGTAAAATTTCTTCCCTGTAGTTAAAGTTTTGAGTTACTCTGGGTGGTCAGTTGAGGCCATGATCTAATTAACATAAGTTGCATGACTGAAGAGCACTTGTATTATCTGAGATGAGTGTTAGTGCAAGGAAGACTTTGTCTTAGTTTCATTATAATAAAAATCAGTTCATTTCCCTGTCACTATTTCACTGTTTCAGCCTCTTCATCTATGTTTCTCATTACCAAGTGCCCCAGAATTACAGGCTGCTACTTACTGAAGTTTTATTCCAGCAGTTTCCATCTGCTGGGCCCTGATTATGCTATAAATTGTCTGAAGTTATGAGGAAAACTCTGTAATCGAGTGAGTAGTCGTGAGGAAATTGAAGGTCTTGTCCAGCAGGCTTGCTGGCTTCCAAACTCATATTTACTTTAGTGGATGTTACATTTGTGGATGGATTGCAGGTTTGGCCTTCTCATGAAAGAGCCTGCAACAAGTAGCGTTTTGGGGCCTTTGGATGTTGGGGGCAAGGCAACAGGACTGAGTCATTGCCTAAGCTGTGTATGGTTGTACTGAAGAAGAGAGGAAACAGTGGTAGACTGACTGAAGAGAGAACTTTACCTCAAGGGAAAGAAGTTTGTCTAAATTTTAGGAGAGTCTTAAAAGAAGCGTTTTGGAGCTTGTAGTAGAATCGAGCAGAAACCAACTGCTTGCATTCTGACCCACTTTTGTCTTCTGTCAAATCTCAGAGTTCTTAACTAAGTGCTCAAATTTTCCATAGATGTCAAGGTTTAGGGTCAGGACTGTCCACTAGACCTTTCCCAAAGGGGAAGAGAAAGGAAATAAGGGAGAGAGAGATTTATGGGTTAGAAAAGAAAACGAAAACAGCCTTGATGAAAATAAGAGTAATAAAATGAAATATATATACAAATAAATAAAAAAACAGCATCGAACCCAACACCCCTGATGCCAGTTATGTCACTGTCCCCACTGGTGCTGTGGAGCAGGCACTGGGAAAGTCCTAGGCCTCTGTCCCAGAGGCAGATGGGAACAGGATTCAGGAACTGGACTTTGGAACTGGATTCAGAGACACATGAATCAAGAGTGAAGATGGAACGGACAGAGTCTTCCTCTGATGCTGGCTGTTGAAGCAGTGACTTTAACCCTTGTGATCCCTCAGCCTTATACGGAATATGATGTATATGGGATGGAATACCTTGTTGATCAGTTTAGGGTCATCTGTCCTGGCTGCTCCTCCTGGCAGGTGCTGCCTTTCTCTTTCTGCACAGCCAATGCAGCACACAAGATTTTGCGGTGACCTTGGTCTACACAGAAGCAACTATAAGCAAGAGCCTTTCTGCACACCAACCCTTGATAGTAGCTACAAATATCAAGTGTTACCACTTCTAGAAGCAGACAATGGCTGTGAAAATATGCCATTAACTTCAGAGAGTGCAGTTAGAGAGTTAGCTGAAGTAAAATCACTGAACAGAATTAGCTCTAACTCAAACCGGGACAATAGTAGCATTTGTTCTCATTTCGAGCTGAAAAGCTCAGTAGTGGGAAGTACTTTAGAATGTGTAGAAAGTTATTATTATTAGGAAAATATGTGAGAGGTTAAGTCACATTTTGAGGCTACTGTGGTTCCAAGGAAATGTTTAATGTAAAAGGCCAACTATTTCCACGGCATGTGAAGTTCCATGCACTTGAGTAACATTTGTGCTGGGTAGCACAGATGTATCCATCCAAACAGAAATGATAAAGAAAACACAAGAAGTAGGCTATGACTAAAAGCATAACCTAACTTGGTTAAAGAAGGTATTATTTTGCTGGAAGTCTTCATGTTTGTTTCATGTATTTCTAAATTCATGTGTGTATAAATTATTCATATTCTTCTTAAATTGGCTCATTTGAAAGCTGTTTTTACCATAAAGTGGATCTACTTTTATAGATTATAAATTGCACGTAGTATGTTATTTTTGGATCTTACATAAAATAAAAAAGTCTAATTTATAAAATAATTTGTGAAGATCAGAAACAATTAAAAGAATTTAGTGTTCTAGATCAGTGTTTGGAGTTTGGAGAACATACAGGAGTTCTCAATACATATGAGTGTGTATTTGCAGTAGGGACTCAGTATTCAGAAAATTATATATAAGCTGTCTCCGTCCTAATTTTAAGGTGTCTTGTTAGATTACATGATGTACTACCTCAGGCGAGATCAGTATTTTTTTATTTTTTTTTTTGTCTTTAAGAACACAGTAAGCAAATGCAATCTTCTCAGTCCTAAAACCACACTGAAGGGTACGGCCAGCTGAACAACACTGACCCATTTTCAGAAGTTTCTGTTACTACTGCTTTATGTTAGAAATGGATAAAACATAAAGCTTATAAAGCTTCAAGGCATGGAGAAATTGTGAAACAGTAGTATTGTGTGGAAAAGACATGCACTTACTCATCCTCCACGATTCAGTTCACTTCTATGACTGATGGTCATCCCCCATCTGAAGGAGGTTAAGGCTCCAGCTGGACAGCATGACAGAAAAAGATTCCTTTTCACAAATTCAGGGGAACTCCATGTGGATTCATAGATTTGTCTGAGCACGTCAAATTGCTGGATCCAGGCCTTATATATGTTAGCAGGAGTTGGCAGTCTCAAGTGGGATTGGATAACACAAGGACCTCAAACAATCTGTTTTAGATAATAATCTTGGGAATGCTGCTTGTAGTAACCTATTGGGACATTCAGCTTGTTTCTTAAATTCATGATATTTTATCAAAACTTCTTACTGGTCATTTTTATGTCTTAATGGTATTTCTTTTGCTTTGAAGTGGAAGTTTAATTTACAAACTGTTCAAATACAATAACAAAACTAAAAAAACAATTCATTTTAATGCTTTAAAAGGACATTATTTCAATATCCTTTTTCAGCTGAAATTGTTTTGCTCAAATTGTAGGATATAAGCCAAAAATGGGGTTTAGAATGTAGGTTTGGATATAATGGGATAATTCCCACTATTTATTAATCAGGCGTTACTGAATGCTTATACAGTGGAAGTATCTCTAGCCACATGAATTTTCTAAACTCAGAATAAATGCTGGTTGTCACTGACATAGGTACATTTTATGCACAGAATTCAGTGCTTCTTAAAAGTCAGTCACTGTGATTCAGAAAGATCACTTGCCTCAGTTTAGTATTATAAGAAAAGTTTTGTTTGCGATTAGCATTAGTACGTTAGGTCTAAAATGATGTATATATACTGGCTTTATGTGAAGGGCATATGCAGAACGAGTGTGTTTCCAGTGCTTATCAAATCACTTGTCTAGCTGCAGCAACTGACTGCGTACATGTCCTGGCTACCTAGTGGTAGGCATAACTTAAAATTTATTTACAGTTCCTCAAGTAAATGCTATTTAAATCTCTCTTTTGTTAAACTACCATAATGTTTGCGCATATGAGATCAGATGTCAGCTAGGAAAAATTAGTGATACTGTCCTACCCTTTTTCACTGCTGGTACCTGAAGGAACTGCGATCACAGTTTGCAGACATTCATAGTGTCTTTTGCATATTTGCTCCTGCAAATAATGCCATTTGTATAGAGAAATGCTGCAATTAAGCGGTGTTTATAGCATCTGAACCGACCCACTCCCACTGAGGTCATCTTGATGCTTAAAACACTGTTTCAGTATCTTATATAAATGTTTCATTCATACTTAGACTTGTTAACCTGGCTGGACTTGACTGCAGATGTGAAGAGTGTATGCTCTGGAGTAATCAGTTTTAGGTTAAGACCCGCTCTGTTGCAGGGGCAGAGCCACAGGTTGGATGATACCTCTGTCTCCTCAGGCTTGGCTTGAAGCAGACAGCCTGATGGTGTTGGCCAGCACCACTCTGCAGGACTCTCTTCCTGTGGGAACATAATACCAGAACTTATAATGGCTCAGAATTCACTTGAACCCAGATGTCTGACATCCAGCCTGGATGCAGTCCAGACTGTCAAGGTTATTTCTGCACATCTGGCAAACCCAGTTACAATTTGGTTTATATTTTCAATACTATTTAAGCAGCAGTATACCAGTAAATGATTTATTTTCTAGTAAAATCTTAGACTCCAAGTAACAAGAAGTCATTGTGAGAGGAATTTGATACCAGCATCTTCCAGGTGAATATAGACCCTGATGTTACCTTGAGTAAATAATTGAGTTCATAATGAAAAATACCACTGAAGAGGAACACTTACTGTTACAGTCACTATGTAAGGAATGTGTA
>VYZX01008979.1:0-41238 GCA_013401335.1 Brachypteracias leptosomus
CGGTTGCTCAGAAGACAAATGTCCTCACCCGAATTCCCCACCGTCCTCCTCCCTTTATAGTTGAGCTGACGTCATATGGTATGGAATATCCTATTGGTCAGCTCAGGTCGGCCGTCCAGGTTGTATCCCCTCCCAGATCTTACCCCCCCCAGACCTTTGGTGCTGTGTGGGCACTGATAGTCATAACAAGGGTGTGTGTTATCAACACTCTCTGGGTCCTAGTACTGCAGCATGAGGGTTGTATGGGGAAAATCAGCTCAAAGAGACCCACTACACATAGATACTAAAAGAACGTCAGGATTCATGTGAAGCGCCAGAGTTATTCTGAGGCTCATATTGCTTTTTTCCTTCACCTTTGAATAACTGCCAAAATTCCCAGGAAGAAGCAGTGGTTTCACAGCTCCTGTTCTGTATATTAGTGCTAAGCTAATGCCCAGGAGCAGAAGAACTGTCCTGATCTGGTGTCTCAACTTCTGGTCACCCAGCTGGTTCTACTGCTGTTGATCACATGGGACCCTCAGGCCAGATGCTTCCTTCACTGGAGAAAATTCAAAAACTTTTGAGTTCCATGTCACTCAGCTATTCCTAAACTCCTGTTTGCAATGCCAGTCATGATTCTCCTCCTGCTCAAAGTCTGCTACTGTATCTAGATGTACAAGGAGGAAGAGCAGAAAGAAGTTTCTGCCCCCTAGAGCAACTACATGTTATTCCAGATTAATGTTACTGGGCTCATGTTGGCACTTTCTTGTCCTCTCCTAGCTGGGGAAAAGAAGACAGTTTTTAAGGCTTGCTTCTGATGTGTGGTAATGGTGCTCTCTCTGTGTTGGCAGCTTCCCTGACCCCACCTCTGATGAAGGTCATAGCAGATGGGTATCATTTGCTAGTGGAGCTGGAAGACATGGGGCCTGCTTTTCAGTTCTGTGTTCTCTATTGGAAGAAGGGCCAGGAGAGTAGGGTGAGTTTTACTCGGGTTTGGGGCAATAACAGAGAGCCGACATGCTTAGAGTGAAAGCATACAGACGTTGCCCAGGGCCTGTTTGCCAGTATAAGTTCCTGCCGTGAGACTGGAGGATTTGCCTGGAATCAGCGTGTGCCATATTCCTCTGCACATACCAATGGGTTGCTCTTACCCCCATGGAGAAGCTTGTCTGTTATTTCCACATTTCCTTCTTTGGGAAGGGGAATCCACCCAGAAACCTCAACCATTGAAGGAAACCAGAAGTCAGGAACTGAGGGTGTTTATGCTGACTTTCCTCCCTGAACATCATTTGGTTTACTGAGACCAAGATAAAGGTGTCACACTGAGGTGCTGACAAAGTTTTCTTGGGATTTTTCTGTAAAACAGCTTGCTTGTGACAGTGAACTGTAACTTGCTTAGCTTGGGAGCATTGCTTACACCTGAGTAATACTGAAGCAGTGAAAATTTGTGTTCCATTCAGGTCCTTCAAGGCCAGGTTTGTCAGGGCTCTGAGCAACCTGATCTAGTGGAAGGTGCCCCTGCCTATGGTAGAGGGGAAGGAACTAGATGATCTTTAAGGTCCCTTCCAACCCAAACCATTCTGTGATGCTATGATTCTGTTTTCACTAGAAAATAATAATTTTTTTTTTAAATTCTGGGAACTTGGTGCTTCCATAGCACCTAGGAACATAAAGGCATGAAATCAGCCATATAAAGTTACACCATGGAATCATCAAACCAAGTATCCTCTCTCTGCCAGTGGGCAATGTACATGACCAATAAAGATAGTAAGGAGAGAGCCTGTGTGTAAATACAATTAGATTATTTTCTTAGATTATTTCAGAGACCCAGCTGCAGGAAATTCCTGAGATAGAAATTATATCATTAATAGCCTTTGTTGGATTATTGTTCCATTAATTTATCTGTTCTGGTTTTTCAAGTTATGTAAACTTTTAGCATGTACAACTTTCTGTAGTCAGGAGGTCTGCAGCTTAATTGTTGTGCAGCCTCACTCTTGGTTTAGGAGAGAGCAAGAACAGTTATTCCCTATTCACTTTCCCCACCATTCTAACAGTTTAATGTTGTGTATCTTTTTCCAGGCCAAGGACTCTCAGACTACTTAGCTAGAAAGCTTCCATAGGGAACAACTATTTTTGGCTTTACCAGGGTGGGCAGGGAGTAAATTCGCACAGGTGAAGGTTCAGGAGGAGTATGGGTTAGCACCATAAAACAAAACAAGTCTTCACACTCATTTCTTTTTGCAGCAATTGTTAACACGGGTGACTACCACAGAGCTGACTATGCCATGAAACCTGAACCCCAAGTTCCTGTTTCTCATGGGGAAAGCTCAACTTAAGGTCCAGTCACTGACTGTAAAAATGAAGGGGAAAAATTCTCATGAGCATCATTTCACATTTATCTGTGTTGAATTTCATTTGTCATGTTATTACAAGATCCTCCTGCAGTTCTTCACAGCTGGCCACCATCTATTCTTCTATTCCAAAGTGGTTTTTTAGCATCATTAGCAAGCATCAGTTTCCGGTTTTCTTACTAATCATCTGTAATAATATGATGGTGAGCAAAGATCTGCATGGGTCTCTACCATGACTTCTTTCCACTCTGGGAAAGGATTAGCAATTTCCCCATACAAAAGTCTTTCTTCTATCAGGAAGCAGCAGGAGGAGCAGGGCTGCTTGCTATGAGCCAGCAGGCCAGGAGTCAAGGGTTATCCCCGTGCAAGCAGTGCCCTTCTGAATGAAGCACGTACCCACAGGGTCTGACTACAGTGGGCAGAACCAGGTACTGGTAGCAGGGTCCATCAGCAGCCCCAGAAAATGCACACAATGAACCAGGCCCAGGGTCTGTACAGGAACCCCGGCCAGGAGCAAAAGTAGATGGGACTAGAAATGGGGCTGGAGGACAAGGATACAATGGACTTAATGAGGGTCCATCCAGGAGACAAGCAGACTATGAGAATGTGAGTTGAAGGCCCATCCAGGAGAAAGGGCTGGAGACAGGCACACTTCCAGCATAGCTCAGACTGGACCTGAAGGTCCTGGGCTGGGCTTAAATGGGGCTCCTGGGTCATGGACAGGAGGATGAAGATGGCGGGGGGAGGCAGGGAGGGGCAGGCAGGGCTGGTCAGGGCCATTGCAGCCTGGTTAGTGCACTCAGAGCTCCGAGGCCTTTTTATTTTTTATGCCTTGGCTGTCATCTTAATAGGCTTTTGAAATAAATCATCTTGACTACCTTTTGGAAATTCAGGTAAATGAGATCAACCTGTATCCATGAGCTTTCTAGCACCTTAGAAAGAATCATATAGGTTTGTATCTGATTGCCTTCTATGAATTAAATCTTCAGTATATGATATTAATCATCTAAACATTCATTCCAAACTTTAGAATAGTTTCTACCAACAGGGGTGCCACAAGCATCAGGTTTGCTGGTCAGTACATGTCCAATTCTCTGCTGGGACTCCTTTAATTTCTTCTTTTTTTTTTTAATAACTGTCACATTTACCATGTCTGATTTGAGGTTTTGGCAAGAAGTTACACACCCCAGGTAGTGGTTGACATGATTTTGTCCTTGAAATCTTTTCAAACAGCCCTCAAGAGCACATTTCTGTGAAGGACCTACCCTGCCAGGAGAGCTCTCTTGGCTTGTTGGAGGTGTCTCTGTGTGTGATGCTGGAGGCTGATTAGGCCTTCTGTGAGTGCAGGCTTTGCATCTGCAACACAGCAAGAATTAGGAGACGTTAGTTAATTGTTACCTGTCCTCTCATGACTGGGAAGACTGGGAATAACAAGTTGTCAATAGTCCTATTTATTGCAAGAAAATAATGCACTGGTGTTCATATGCTGTTTAAGGGCTGCTTAAGAGTGCTAAGGTTGCACACATCAAATCCACTCACTCCAGGCCAGTCCACCCCCTCTCTATTCTCTAGAGTCACAGCACAGCTGTCCCAACTCTATCAAAACATGGTTCTGGTACTCCCACCATACCACACAAGCACAAGTTTGATATTGATATCCCAGCAAAAACCCAGATCAGTCAAGACCTTAGTCATCAAGCCCTTACACCAGGGGAGTAGGTCACCATCTAGTGTGGCCCAATTTATCATCCAGTGTGGCCTCTTTAACTCACAGCTTCTTCTTACCATGCCCTCCTACCCTTCCAGATGTGTGTGGTCTCATTCTGCATTCCATTGTCCTTCCTTTTTTGCTGCTTTTCTCCCTTCTTCCTCTTATTCTCACAGTCCTTTCTGACACCTCCTGCTGCTCCTTCCTTTCCTTCCAGTAAAGTCTGGGTTGGCAACATGTTAGGGCATCTATTCTCAATTAGGTCCTTGCTGTATGTTCTCATGCTCTCTCTCCTGGGCCTGTGGCAGATGCAGCAGAAGGTGGTGAAAGAGGTCAGATCTGTGGTTCACCTGGACACCATGGAGGCAGGACCTGATTATTGTGTAAAAGCTCAGACGTACGTCGAGGTGATCAACAGAAGCAGCAGCTTCAGCCAGACACAGTGTGTGAGGGCACAAGGTAACAGCCAAACTTCCTTCCTACTCCCCTGTGTATTTATGACAAAGAAGGATAGACCAGCAGCTCTTCCTTTCACTTCCACCCAGTATCTCATGTCTTGTTTGCAAATGCACTGCCCATTTATTCCCTTATGGGAGAGGTAAAAAAAGGAAGAATCAGGAGTGCAGCCCCCTACACCGGCACTGGTATCCTTTTCTGGAAGGTGCTGACAAAGGATCTCACCAGGGTGGGTGGGAAAAGCAGCCACAGAGGGTGCAGGCTGACTGCAATGAGTGGTTTGTCCTCAGAATCTCTGAGTTTTGCTGCTTCTGTTATTTCTAGGTGGCACACCCATGTGGCTGGTCACTGCCCTCATCTCTGCTGGCTTTGCTGTGGCAGCTTTGACCCTGTCTTTCCTTACCTGGAAAACAAGTAAAATCTTTCAGTATTCCTGCTGCCCCGTTGCTGTCCTGCCAGACACACTGGTAATGTTTTTTACTGTACTTAATTGATTGTTCAGGTGCTGGGTATTCACAGGAGCATGGGGCAGGCAGAAAAGCTGCATAGGAAGTCTTGATCATGGCAGCGTGAGGAGCTGAGCTGCAGGGGTCAAGCAGCTCACATGAGTAGGCTGCACAGCAGTCAGTGCCTTTGGCTTAGAGACCTGAACAGGGATGATGCTCCTGGTGCTCATGGGGAAGCAGCTTTGAAGGCAGGGACTGACCCTGCCAGACCAGCTGCTCCCTGAACAAAACATGTCCCGTGGTACCAGGATGGAGCTTCTCAACTCCTTGGTGAGGAGAAAACCAATCATCAAAAGCAGCCTCTTTTCTCAGGTGCTCAGGAAGAGTATGTTCAAGCCAGTAGCTTAAATATGCTGTCCAGTTCAAACAAGAACACAGCAGTTTTTGTGGCTGTGGGTTCCTGAGTACTGCGTCTTTGAGCAGTTGTAGCAGGAAAGATAAAAAGAACGAGTTGTGGGGAGAAAGCAGAAAACAGACAGACCAGCTTATCAGCCTGAGCGTGTTTGAGTGAGTGCATTTGTTTTGCAGAAAGTATCAGAGCCACCCACCCAGCTGATACTGTATGGCAGTGAAGAAGCTGAGCAATGTGATCTGATGGTGTGTGTTATACCCTCAGAAGAAGTTCTTCGGCTGTGGATCCAAGAAACGCTTTAGAACACCCCAGAAAAAAACAGCCTCTGGAAACAAACAGATCTTCTACACAGACCTGGCAGACTGTGCCCCAGCCACTTTCCTCAGAGCGCCAATAAGTAGCATTGTTTGCTTTGTGTCTAAAAACTGAAGGTGGTGCATATGATGAGCACATGCCCTTCTCTCATCTTCTCCGTAGCGTCTTCATCCATCTGCATGAAAAGCAAGTAAAGGTCATGGGTGACAACTGTCAGTTTCTACACTTTCCCTTCATACCCATACCCACGATCAGACATGAGTTAACTCATGATCCCTCTTTATCTTTGTCAGCCACATCAATGCCACACCCTTCAGCCACTGGGATTTCACAGGGCAATAAATGTAGAGTCCAGTTCCTTAGTTCCAAATAATTGCAACCTCAATATTTTTATCTCAGTATTTTTAAAAGAAATTGAGCAGCCAGTAAGAGCTTCTTATATGGCTTAAACGGCTGGAATGAGCAGGGGAAAAAAATTGCTTTTAGGGCTGCAGGCCCTAACCTGAGGTCTGGATCTAGCGAAACGTAAGCCATCTCTTTCTTTGACATTTCATTCTTGCAATCTTGCACCAGGCCATCAGGTGGCAACCAAGCACTGTGAAAAAAGTAGAGGTGACACAGGACTCTTGGTACCCTGTGCGCACGCCCCAGCCCCCGGCCAGCCCCCGCCTTCCTGCCTCAGCCCACTTGCTCGCTTCGTTCCTGTTTCCCTGGCTTCCGTCGGGACAGCGTTGGGATATGGTTCCTTGGTGTTAAAGATTGATGCTGCTGAATCTGTAGCGAATTATACGGTGAGAAAATCTGTGCAAGCCTGAGCCCTGAAGACTCAGGGTCGATTTTTATGGCTGTGGATAGTTAATTAAGAAGTGCTTCGTTGCAAACACCCATACAATGGTGGGCCCAGACAAGGAGAAGATTTGGGAGTGAAGAGAAGGGCATGTGCATGCGCTGATATGACAAGTGCTGAGAGGCCCAGCAGCTCTTGTGCATTCCTCCCTATTACAGAGGTCTTGGTGGTAAAACTGGTTTAGAGAGCTCCTGTGCCTCACATTTATCCTTATTTTATTCCCCAGTGTTGTGGATGAGTTCAGTGTCTTGGTTTCCAGTGTGCCTCCCAGGAAAGTCCTCGTACAGGACTTGTCCATCCCATGGCAATAGGTCTGAAAAGCCTTAGCAGTTCCTCCGACATTGTTGCATTGTGGCAATACTAGCAATTGTTTAGGGATACAGAGGGGAAAAAAAAACAACTTGCTAATTTGAAAGTGAAGGGCTTTAAAAATTATTTTCCAGCTGCATAGTTAGCGTATGTTTCTTTCCCAACTGCGATAGCAGATTTTATGCCCTTCCTCATTGGCAATACAGAGGTTAAACACTTGTACAAAACTGCCAAGGCTATGTTAAAGAAAATCACCTGAAAAAAAATTCTTACAATAGGGAGGTGGAAAGGAATTGCTTAAGTGCCACTGACATCTTACTAGACCATATTCAATATGCATCAGGATATTCCAGTTAGTCTCTGTGGAGACTTGAAGCCAAATTTGAGATGCTGATTGAGAATCCCTGGAAAGCTTCTCACTCTGAAGTACGTGCTGCATTTTGTTAAGCCTGAAAATCATGATAACAAGAGCAATTCCTTTGCCATCTGTGTACATGGTAGCACAGTGGCATTGGCGTAGGCAAGTGACATCAGTCACTCTCTTCAATTGATTTCTGTGCATTGCAAGAGTTAATCGTGCCTCAGCAGTCATGGCAATGGCTGCCTTTGATAACTGGTTTTGCTCCCACACCATAACACTGCATTTCAAAGAAGGACCAGACAAGTAACCGCAGCGAAGAGCAATGAGTACTGATGAACTTTGCTCAGTTTCTTCCTGTGGTAGTAAGTGGCTCCATTTCTTTCAAAATAGACTTCTGTTTTACTTTTCTCAAAAAACATTGCATGAAAATAAAGCACAAACCTGCACCACCTTTTTTTGTGAATTTTGTTTCTATTCTGCAAGCATCCTGTGGGATGTGGTTCCAAAAAAACCAGCTTTTGCCTGAAGACTTCATAAGAACAGAAGAACAGCAGAAATGCTGGTAAGACTGGTTTCCAAAGAAAAAATGATTCAGTCTATTAAATACATACCAGCATAAAGACTGTTGATTACATGAACATTTAAAAAGGGTTGCATGATATTACTGTGTTGACAAGAAAGCAAGGAATTCAGTCATTTGTTCTATGACACTAACTGGCTGGAATATAGCCTCATTTTTCCTGTGAAGTATATTTCCTTGGAAGTATATTACTGTCAGCAGTTTTAAAGGGCTAATAATAATATGCAGTCCAGCATTTCACTGTCCAATCAGAGATATTTAATTTGATAAATTGCCATTTTAAGTATTTTTTGTCTTTTAAACAACATTTAAGTATGTTTTGTCTTTTTAAAAGTCACTTTTTTTCTTAGAAAATCAACAAGTAACCAAAATCACTACTTTGACTACAAATCAATACAATTTCTCATGAAGCTGGTACTGTGTCCTGCAACTGAAGTGCTACAAAGATAATAAACATCAAAACCACAGCAGATAAAGATGTTTATTGTTTAAAGAGTTATGTACAGATTATGCTCTTGCTATTAAAACACGAAGCTGCAGAAAGATAAAATTACTCAGTTCAGGTCTTGTATGTTCTTCTCGATAAATGAAACTACAAAAAATTTCAGGATTACTAAATCATGGTATAAAAGGAATTAAAAGATGGCAAGGTTAAGTGAAGTTGCCCAAATAAATACATGTGGAGTATTTATTTGAACCCTGATTTGGTTTCATTCAACATATGGGCTATTTTTTAGCTATTATTGCAGAAATGGCTACTTCTAAGGAGCGTATTGTTTGTGATTTGCTTAGGATCAAGCTCGTTCCTTCATTAACAGCCAAGGGTACACTTTAGTGGTGCAGGCCAGTGGGCAGTGATCCTGTCCTGAAGTGTTCCCTATCTGAGGCCTTGCAGGAAACTGAGAATAGAAAGGACTTTCCCTTATTCAAAACCTAGTCAAGGAAGGGGTTGGAATCAATTCATGATCAATTCATGATTAGCTGAGAGCCTGGAAGCACAATGCCAGGCCCCCAAGCTGAGCAGTTAGTCCTTATGCTACTGCTGGACTTTTGCCCTCATGCAACTTCATTCCCATTTACATTCCCAGAAGATTTATTGCATTTTCCTTTGACCAATTGCTCTTTTAATTTCTCCTCCCTGCTGAGGCCAGAGAGTTCACATAATCCTGTGAAAGTGGTCTTTGATGCAAACTAGGTGCAGCTCTATATTTTTTTAACATATTGTGGTCTTCAGACCAGCCTCCCACTGTATAATTTCTATCTGTTTGCTGCTGTGCTTTTAGTCCATTAATCAGTGTCCTGCTCGTCCTCCAGGTTGCTCGTATATCTCATCCCTCCTGCTTCTCTTCAGACAGGCTGATGGCTAACATTTTCACTCTTTGTGCCAAGTCCTGGCCCTGACTCCCTCTTCTGCCATCTGGTACAACTTCACTGTTAATTTTGACACTATGCTGAGTTTGGTGCTACCTCTAATGTCTTGCAGTTTAGAGGATGTCTCTCACCATGACACTGTGTGTCATTATGGAACAGTCTTATGCAGGCCTTCTCAGCTTCTCATATTGTCCATATAGTTTGGCATTTTCTTAGTCACTTCTGCATAATCATTCATTTTACTTCCAATGTACTGTGAAATATTGTCCCCTGATAGGCACAAGCTTTCTGTGCACCAGCCAGTCATCTGACTGTTGACCTTTTCTCTTCCACTTGGAACAGTTATGCAATTGCCTAGCTTTGCCATGGAGAGATAGCTTTTCCTCTCTGTTTTGCTTTTACTATCGATCTCTTGATTTTCACTTTTGTTGCTTTGTTTTCCACTATCTTCCCAGGGGCAAAGACTTCTGTTCAAATGAGGATTTGGTATCAAAATTTTAAAAATCTGCTTGCTACATATATAAATTTGCTGCGGCTTCTCTCTCAAAGTAGACTGAATACAGCATTTTGTAAAATTCAGCTTCAGCTTCTAGAGCAAACATGACTATCCTGCCTTCCTGTCGTTGCCAAACTTTGCACTCACCTTCGGGATCACTGCCCTGCTTCCATCTGTCTCTGAGCCAGCAACACTACTTGAGATCATGAGCGCAGCGTAGGGGCTCTTGATCCATTGGCTTGGAATACAGCTCCAGTGACAGAATGTGTGCTCATTCTCTGCAAGTCATACTGGCCCCATCAAAAAGCCATCCCTGGACATAAGTAGCCTTTCCTGCTCTGCTCTGGTAAAGTCTATTTTCTCAAATGCATTTTGTACAGGGTACAATTTCTGCAAAGAATATACAGAAACATGAATGCAAGGGTACAGACCTTGCTCAAATCTGCCTGGACACCCCTTTTTGAACTGAAATCTCATTGCCAAATTGTATTCTACCACTTATAATCCCTGGCCATATAGATGAATTGTAATTATGGGAATAAAATGCATGGGCATACAAATAAGTAGCATTATTCTTCACATAAATGACACTAAATGTTCTCAGTTTACTACGTCGCAAGGCAGAAACTGAAAAGCTTGTCCCTAAAAATATATTGGTAATAGAAGGGAAAAAATGTCCTCAAAAGAAAAAAAAAAAAAAAAAANAAAAAAAAAAAAAGGGCAATGTGATATCTGAGAGGATATTTCAGAGTTTGAGTCTATTCTGAGCAAGAAGTCAAATTTTCATGAAATCTGTCTCAAGTTTGGTGTTTTTGCCACAAGAGTTAGGATGCAAATTTTCTGAGATCTATATGATTTCAAAAGATTTTGATCAACTGTCAGTGATCAGTTAGCATCAGTATAACCCTGGCAACGTTTCAAAAAAATGGAAGCGATATAAATGAATTCATCTGTAGTTGGCAGATTAGGCACCTCCAAAGGCATTGTGAGATATGACATTATATAACTTTATATGAACATGGAAATCAGATGCCTGGGTTATAAAAGAGCATGTTTGTGTAATGGGCCCTTTCTCAGCATTGCTACATTTATTGTGGCTACCTTTGTTTTGGGGCTACTGTTTTGCCAGACCAAGGAATCTACGAACGTTGAAAGGCTCAGAAGCTGCCATTAAGGCTTTGATGTGCAAGAATTCTTCTTTAATGTAGCAATAAAGAATGTGAGTTCTGCTTCTAGAGTTCTTAAATGATCCTGTAAATTCCTGTAATAATTTAAATATATCTGAGCAAACTTTTGTCTTAACAAAAGCACTAAATATTAATTAAACTTTCTTCTTAATCCAATCCAACAGTATGTATCTTGATTGTGAGGAAATAATTACTGTAACTCCAAAACAGAAAAATGTCTAATTCAAGGCCAAAAGGAGGATACCGTTACAGTTTATTTCATCCCAGAATAGGTGGACACATGTAAATGGCCTACTGGGAATGGTCCCAGGAATAACTTACTTGCTCAGCCATGACCTTTTGGACTGCCTTTCCAGCAACTCAGCTCTCCTAGAAACGATTTGCAACATGACTCGGGCCTGCCACTTCTTTTCATCTCTCTTCCTCTCCACCAGCTGTTGGAAAAATTAAAAGCAGATACCAGGTTAAATACAAATTTGTTAACATCCCAGTCCCATTACAAATATATGGACCACCCAGTTTTCACACAGAGAGCGGTTCTGGATGGTTATCTAAGTCTGTTTGGGAAAATCAGAGAGCTGCAGAGACCCCATTTATTATCAGAAGGAGTGCCTCTGGTCTATGGCACAGTCCTGGTGTCTAAGCAAGAATGAGCAACCCTGACAACTGATTAAAATATCCAAACCACCTACTCCAAGAGGGCAGTTAGGAATGTCTTTTCTACTGACCTGTGACACTGGGCCAAGGAAATTGTTATGGGGAAAACATACAGGAGAATCAACAGTTTGTTTTACTGCTTTTCTTTCTGTCAAGACTGCTAAAAGTAAAGCTCCAGTACTGACAGAAACCATTCTTTGCCTGGTCAGTTTAGAAGCAGGAAGAATTTCCTAAGCAATCTCTTGTGCTTAACTCAATGCCCACAAGCAAAGTGCATGAAAGACACACTTCAAGTCAAAAGTTAAACCAAACACCAAAATTTCATATGGTATCAATATTCAGCCCACCTTCAAATACACCCTAGTGGGACTGTCTGTCTCCTGAAGGCTTAATTTCTTTAAAAAAAATGGTAATTTCTCTCAGTAGCATCTCTTAGATGAACAAGATTGTACAGCTCAGCGTGTGGGCTCGGAGTACTAAGCATTGCTGCTGAACACAGACTACTTTGGTCAGAGTTCTGAGAGAAAAAAAAAAAAAAAAATTCAAACTGAGTTGAAACCAGCAAAAGGTAGGCTACATGTGGAATGGAAAGAGGACAAGCTATACGTAGTTGACTAACGTACATGGTAGTGATCTGGGGGAAACATGTAGAGCATTTCCATCCTAACCTTCTTCCCTGAATATAAGTCAATCCTGTTATGTGACTGAGTAAAGAAAAATTTGCCATTTTGCTGGACAGAGTGGGGACAGGGGAATTATATTTAGGACACACCAACAATTCATATATGGCACACTAAGAGAACAAGAAAAAAAATGAGCTATGTAAATCTCTATGTCAAAGGAGCAAAGTTTCAACTAGAAAAGGAGATTTTGAACCATTTGCAAGCTGAATTAATTGAACAAGTGGACTCTGTGGTGCTGAGGAAAAGCAAAGATGAGCTACCAGGAGGGGTCCAGCCCAAGATGGCAGGAGAAGCCAGTCCAGTGACAGCTGAAAAAGACAATACAAATACAAGAGGAAGCCCAGGAGAGCTGGGCTGTAATTTAAAGAGCAGAATTTAAAGAAAATCTGTAGGGGTTTTTGAATGTTAATTTAAAACCAGCATTTAATCCCATGTGGTTGCCATTGCTGTCATCAAATAAACAAACAGACTAAGCTAACTATATGCCCCCATCATCACCCAAGGACCCAGAAGTGGGGCTTCCTCTCATTTTAGTGAACGTTGCTTCTGTTCCCCACCAGTGAAAAACACAGCCTGATTGAACGGGTTCCTTTGCAAATGCTATCATTATTTTAAATCCTCTGGGTCAAATACTTTTTGTACTCAAGTAAATACTGAGTAATAACAATTTGCACTGATCCTGTAAGAAACAGAGCTATAACTCATGAAGGTAGTTTTTCTCACAACATCAGAGAAAAGCTATTGCTGCAAAAAGGATTTTAAAGATTCTTGTAGCCACAATACGAAAACTACTTCTCTATAGCATTTAAACCCTTCTGCTTCACTAATAAAGATAATACATCATAAATACAACTTAATCCTGGCATCTGAAATGCCTTCTGCAACTTATGTATGATCTTTCCATTTTTATACACAAATCTGATAAACAGAGATTATAAAAAGAGAAATCATTGGAGCATTACAGCAGGAGTAGAGCACAGACTAGTTTCCTTCTTTTCAAGTAATCCCAACATATATAGCAAGAGGAGTCTAATAATTAGAAAAAAAAAACAACCCTGACTTCTGTTAGGAAAAAGAAAACAATTCATGTTAAAATTAACATTACTTCCTTGACTTTGAGCATACTTTACTTTGTGCTGAATATTTTTAAATGCTTAAGATTCCAAAAGCTCTGTGTCACAAAAGAACCCATATTTCTGCTTTATTTTGCCTTTTTTTTCATATATTCTGCCACTATCTCTGTTCTCAACAGCCCTGTCAGTCCGAGAAAGAAGAATAAAGAAGATAAGGAGGAACAGAAATAGAAATGTGTGTTTGGATTGGGAGTAAAAGCAAAATCTAAGTATTTAGGACAAAATTGTCACAGATAACCAAACTCTTAAATGCCCACCCTTCAGGGAGATGGGCATGGGGAGAAACAGAGTGTGCAGAAGTTGGTGCCGGGACCAGAACACAAGCCACAGAGCAGCATGTTGAGAAGATCTGTGCAAAAAGACCTGTAAAGACCTGTATTCATACTTGAAAAAGTGTGGTGATTCAGACACTGACAGCTATGCAAAAGATAATCCTGAAGAAGAGCACAAGTTTTCCTGTGAAGGCATCCTGTCAAAGTTTAAAGTGCATTGTTTATTCCTCTAAGGAGGGAGATAAGCCTGAGAAACCCAGGAACATATAAATGCATTACGAAGTGGAATGTCATGCAACATAAAAACAATAAGTAACAATCCTGTGGTCCTCTAGATAGACGTCATCTGTATTTCTTGCATGCAATTAAAACCAAACAAATAATGCTGATTATTTGGCTGCAACATGCAATGCTGAAAGGACTGGAACAGGGAAAAGTGTGGTGCAAGTTCAATAGGACGAGGAAGACTGTGCACAGAGGCACTCTGCTAGCCCAGGCCACTGGAAAAATCTGACACTGAGGAGGTAGGAGCCATCATATACAGGCAGGAGTGGGCAAAACAAAGGCACTCAGTGTCTGCAGTACAAAGCTATTTCACTGACCTTGCAAAGTTGCTGTCACAATTGCTCTCACGGAGCAACATTTTCAAGTAACTTTCTCATTTATTTATAAAACACAATAGTTAAAGTCAAGTGAGTCTGTACATAGTGGAAAATCTCATAAACAGTTGGGATCAGACATGCAGGACAGGCACCAACAAGAGGCATAATGCAGAGTCCTCTGGTTACCTGTGAGGGAGGCATCAGGGAGGCAGGGACAGGTCCCTGAAGTCTCATGTGGTGGCTTGCTAAGGAGAAACTTCACCTGGTCCCTTCTTCAAGGAGTTGGAGAAACTGTCATCACATTTCATGTCTACAAGCAGTAAGGCATAGGATGAGCTCTGCATCTTGAATCAATGTGCTGACTTAGAGTACAGGGTGTGAGATGAGAGCCTTGCCCGTCTGGTAGGATAAGCCTGTTTGACTGAGTGGTTATTTCTAGGGCTTTCTGGAAAAGCACTGTTAGACTGCTCTGAGAGGCCACAAGCAACCCCATGGCCCTTGCAGGGAGTCCAAACAAGGCTGGAAGGAAATTGCACTCAGTCCAAAGTCAGAAGGTAGGTGCAACTTCTTCACCACAGAAAATTACATTCATCTACTTAGGGCACAGAACTGTTCCGTGACAAATGTGGCCAGCCTCAGTGCTTGAATACAAGGTCTTACAGATTGTACCACCAACATCAGGTGCCTTGGTCTCTTCAAAGTGCTCAGTATTTACCAGATAGCTCTGAGCAATGTGGAAAGAGATCATAAACTCTACGAATCATCCAACCAACAAGACAGGACAATACACTTCTCTTTGGAAATGGGATATTATGCAGTGCTCCCTGCTCTCACAGCGTTGCCATCCAGCGAATAAAGGCCAGGGTTTGCTCTAATTAGTCCTCTCAGTCTGCACAAACCAGAACCTACAAAACTAGACCCACTTCAAACAGAACATCTGTGTGGGCTGTGTCTGGAAATTAAAGCCCGAGAAAGGGGCTTCACTTGATATGGTGAAAGACTTGGGGTTCACTCATTACACAGTTCAAATCTAAATTCCTCTGGAGCTTTGCTGACTGCCAGAGCAAGCCCCTGAAGACAGAGATTTACGCCAGTATGCTGATAGCAGAATCAAACCCCTGATTTACTACTCACTGGCTCAGAGCAGAAAAGCCAAAGTACCACTTCACCCCTCCTCCTCCTGGACAAATCTCTACCCTCTGGTATATGAAAAATGCATTTCACAGCTCAAGATGATGATTCTTTTTGGGACTAAGATGTGATGTCTCCCTCCAACCCAACTCAGTCGTCAGTGTGCTGCAGTGGTCCCTGAGGTCTGGTGAGGACAAGGACAGTGGTAGTGGGTACCAGCTGTCCCTGCCACCAGCCTTCTGTGGAGTTTCTCCTACTCCATCCTAGAGGAACAGAGGAGAGTGAGTCCCGCAGCCTGCAGGTGTCTCCCAGCGGAGGAGGCTGCTGAGCCCCTTGGGATCATGTGTGGTACCCGAGCAGATGTTCACTTGCTCTTGGTGCTCTTTGTGAGACAGACCCTCTCTGATCCCGTCAGCGCGCTGAAGCACACTGACTACAAGAGGATGGCCGCACTCCCGCGCCTGCAGCTGCTCCTTTAACATACAAAAGCAGGATTTCAAGTGAAGAGAAGAATGGAAGTCTGGCTGCAGCGTTTCCTTCACTGCTACAACAACAGATTGGAAGAAGCTGAGAGTTTTGATGCCTGGAAAACTGGATTCTGAATCGTGAGAGGCTTTGAACCTCCCCCCCCTCCCAAATAAAACAAACCCCTTTGACTTCTTTTCTCAGCAGGAGGGGGAGGGAGGGCGGATTTACCATGAAGACAAATCGAAGATGCAGAGCCCTGCTAGCAGTGAGTCTGAATCTGATGGCTCTCCTCTTCTCTACAACAGCTTTTATCACGACCCACTGGTGTGAGGGCACACAGAGGGTCCCCAAGCCCAGCTGTGGGAAAGAGAAGAAGACAAACTGCCTCAACTACAGTGGGAATGAGACTGCAAATGAGACAAACCAGAATGTGGTTCATTACAGCTGGGAGACGGGAGACGACCGCTTCCTTTTCAGGTATTTCCACACTGGGATCTGGTACTCCTGTGAGGAAAATATCAATGCTGCTGGTAAGTATAAACCAACTTCCTTCCAGCTTGTGTTGCTTTGTGTTTGGCTCAGTGTGATAAACACACAGGCAAGCTGTTCTGTGCTGTATCTTAAAACAGATTCGCCCTGCAGAGAGAGGCAGGATTTTAACAGTTCTTTGTTGAAAAGCAACCTGTTTCCAGCAAGAGCAAGGATTTGCTTGTTTACCTGCTGGCTGATGTAGGGTTTGTGCTCTAAAGCCAGCTGAACCTCTGATAAGCCGTGTGTGCTATCCTCACGGGCTCTGCAGCCACAGACTGGTCAGTGCTTCCCTTCTGGGAGCTGCTCCATGGAGCGCACAAAAGACAGCGGCTGGTAGTTGCTGAGGAGGTTCTGACATCTAACTGCAATTGCCTCTGAAATAACCCCTGGGGCACTGGTCTGAATGGCAGGGAAAGCACAAAGGTCACCATTTTTATCAGGCTGTAGCCTAGATTTCCTCTTTTCTGGCATCCCTTAACTAAATGACCACCCACAAACCCTTCCTGGTGGCTGGATTGTATGTTTATTGAAGTAGAGAAATGGCAGTTAAAGGGCACAACTGGGCACAAGAAAGCTCATTCCTTTTCCCTGATCAGCCATTTACTTGCTGAGAACCACTCGAGAAGACATCTCTCCAGCTTATCAGTGCGTTCATTTCCTCTGCTGTACCCTGGCATTTACCAAGAAATAAAACACTGGGGGATGGACGGGAGGTAGCAGCCATGGGACTGATTTAAGTCTCAACAGATGCAAACTGACAGTCCCTACTCCCAGAGCTGTCTGGTAGAGCTAACATCCAAACTTTGCTTTTGAAAGAGCTTTTTTCTAGATTACGTGACTGGAAAATAAAATTTACAAATGTGAAACAGTATGAGATGATGATGACTCGTGGATACTGGTTCCACCTTGCTGGGCTGTTTCCATTTGACCCTGCCATTGCCTAAGGAGTAGACTGGGGAGTTGGTCCTTCACTACTGCTGGGGGAGGGGAACAGTTAATCATCCTGCATGTTCTGTCTCTGAGGACACAAACTTCTTGATAATGGGAAGTTTATGAGATCCTGGTAAAACTGCTCTGTAAGGATATCCTATAGTGAGGCAGATTTGGGGAGCAGGTCACAGTCCATTTCATCCCAAGGTGCTATGCATACTCACTGGCATTTCTGAGGAGAGTGCTTCAAAAATTAGTTGGTCATTAAAACTCAACTTAATGTGTGAATAGGAAAGTTCATTAACTCCAGCCTTGGGACTCTCAATAAACAGAACCATGTTGAAACGAGGGCACCAAAGTAACCCTCCTGATGTTAGAATAAAAGACAGAAAAAAGATGATTTGTCTTACTGATTTGGAAATAAACTTAGGCCGCAGAAGTCTGAGTGAGCAGCTTAAGACTCTCCAAATTTTTTAGTATCTTAGCTGGAATTGGGACAATAAAGCATGCCCAGATTTCTGACAGATATTGAAAGCTTTCCAAGCCATGATTTATGTGTGAGATAAGTTGTAACTGTGTGACTCCAGCCCACTCAGAAAACTGAGTTATCTGTGGGAGAAGAGAAATACAGTGATATATTCTGTACTGGGTAAACAAAGCTGTGCTGTCATGGGTGATTTTGGGAGATAGCTGGAAGCCAGCTCTAGAAAGTTATGGTGAAAGCAAGAAAGAAGAAGTTGCTTTTCCCTGCCCACACAACCACAACAGCCACATGTGTGTTTCCTCTTATTTGAAACAATAACTTGGAGAAAAGTACCCTTCAGTTAGCAGATCAGGAATGACCAACCTTTGGAAAGGACCCAGCCAGGGACAGGGATATCGGCTTAGACAGAAAGCTGCCTCATTCAGGATTTACCATAGTTTTTTCTGGTAAGGAAAAGAATAATGTAACTGGGACAGTTCTAAACTTGTCCATAAGAGTGTCAATATAAAATAACCATGAAAGGTCTTCGTTCAGACTTACAGGTTTGTAATAGCAGGCTGCCAGTACGTTGTCATGGCCTTTTGCAGCCTGACTGGTGATCGTTTTATCTGAGCTCCAGGGCAGTGAGGCACCAGTCAGCCCCAATCCAAGCACTGTGGTCATGCTTATACACACACCCCCAACGCTCAATATATCTGCAAGTAATCCATCCCATGGGCTCATCACACAGCACACTTACTGACCACAGTCCTGTAGGCATCACAAGTCATACAGTCACCACGTTGTTAATAAACACCCTAGGATGCCAGGAAAACATGCAGAAAATACCACTAAGCACACAGATGGTACTGTATTAAATGAGTCAAACTCCCTAGCTTGAATGCACTCCATACTTTCAATAATATCTTTTTTAGAGCTTTCCCAATTCTAAAAATAACAGCACCCACTGCCTTCCTCCAGGCAAAGTCCTTTCAGTAGCCACTCCTTAGCCCCACACCCCTGTCAGCAGAACATATGTCCTCAATCTATGGTCAGCACCATTCCTACAGCTCCTGATCTATCCCTGATTCCTCACTGCCAATGCCTGAAGTTAAGCAACATGAATCCCACCAGGAACACATGAATGCCAGTAACAGTCTCTGCGGTTGTGATACTGTCAAAACTCTCCAGAGGCTCCTAATATTCCCAACTATGAGCTGAACTCTTCATCTAGCCACCAGGCTTTTGAATTTTCTCTCTCTACAGTCACAGCACTGACAACATTTTCAGCTCTCTGCACTTGTGCAGCTGAAGCACAGCAGATCTTGTAGTGCAGACACCACAGGACCAGTTCTCAGAAGGTTGTTACTGCAAGGGACAGGATATCAGAGCTCAGAGATGGCTGAAGGGGCTAGGACTCAGCCATACCTTAAAATGACATTTAGACTGCAATCAAACAGATTTTTAAGTGTCTTCTCCCACTGTTTACCTGAAATGTCCATGTAGATTCCAGAGGCTGAGGTTCAAAAAGCATGCCGTTTACTCTCCATGCAGAAACTAGCAAAGCAGGCCGCCATCTTGTTGCGGGTTTCTGGTTTTCACTGACACCTCTAACAGACATTGAATGCTGTGATTTCTGAAATAATTTCTGAATCTAGAGTTTATTTTTATCCAGCATGTCTAGGATGGCTAAGGAATACAAAAAGCATTTAGCACCTGAGAAATATAATTGTGAATGCCCTCGGGGAATAGGACTGATGCATATATATTTTGTTGGTGGGTGAGTCTTGTAATTATTTAGAACAATTTCTGACTCAAAACTATTCTGAATCCCAGTCTACCATATAAAGGAGGAAGGCACTCCCATTCAGAGGGGATTCGATGCTTTGGGTCCCACCCAGGTTGGAAGTAGCTTCTGTAAGAGCAATGCACCTCACCCCCAGCAGGCACTGAAGCTAAAGCATACCCTGCAGGTCATGCTGGTTATAAGTCCTGCTCTGCCCTCTCACTCTGTACAGGGCACTGGGTGCCTCCTCCTGGGCTGTGAATTCCTTGGCTATCACCAGGCATCTCAGAGCTGAGATTCTTTTTGAGTATGGTTTGAGTGCATATCTTTTTTCACACTGGCAGTCTAGCTGTGATTTGTGCTTGTGGCAGTACTGGACACCTCACAAGATACCAGACAAGTGATGTGCTAATAGCAATAGTGGTAAACTAGCCAGTAGATTCCACAACTCAAGAACAGATGTGCCATGAAAAGATTAACACATGAAGTAGGTAAGGCAGCATACCTTCTAACAGGTAGCGGAGTTGGAGAGCTGGAAAGCAATAACAAGTCAGCCAAATTTGCTCAATAGGATGTTTGCTTTGATTCGAATAGAAAAAAAAATGAACTTGAATCTTGTTTTAGTTACTAATGAACAGAAAATCTCAGTAATAGCATTCACATTCAGAGGGAAAAGGAACTGCCTTGGTGCCTTTTAAGAGCACTGTCTCATTAAATAAACAACGAGGTTTTCCATGTTGTTCACCACACTTCACAAAAGCCAGGGAGATCAGGAATGGGTATGCACAGGCTTATTTTGTGTCTTGGAATGGTATTTTGAGGGCAAAGGGGTCCGTAGCTCTTTGTATGCTCTGTACCACATATTCCTTCGCACTCTTTGACAAGTAAATGGTAGAGTGGAACTTACATAGTATGTAAGGATGCATCAGAATGGGCCATAAATATAGACATTAAATGCACAATTGAGAAGGAGCCAGAGAACAAGCGAGGTGTATCCTACAGAAATGAATAAATCTGTAACATATAAAAGCAAGAACTTGCCATACACTTTCACAGATCCAGAGCAGTACTGCATCACCCTTCTCCCCTGCCACCATCTGATAGTAAGTGTATGTGATTCACCGTAGGCAGCTGTCCAGAGAGGGAGACCAGGGAGAAGCACTTTGTGAGTATATAATTAAAAGTAAGAGGAATTGGGAATTCTTGCTGGATTATGAGAAATACAATATAATTAGCATGACTGAAACCTGGTGGGTTTATTTGCATGACTGGAATGTAAAAATTGCTAGTTATAAATTGTTTAGGAAGGAAAGAGTAGTAAAAGAAATTGAGAACATAGAGCTCTATATTAAAGATAAAATTTCCAACGATATCAGAACTGAACCCAGAGGGCCTGGATAATCTTCATCTGAGGGTGTTGAAATAATCAGTACATGAAAATGCAGGTTTAATAGCAAGAATCTGCACAATGATGTATTCAAAGAAGGCTGGAAAAAAATGATACAGGCCACTTGACCCAGCAACCTTAGGGCAGTTTTCAGGGAAAGTACTCGGTATAGGCTGACAAATGGGTTTTATCAAAGGTAGAGATTTTTTAAAGGTAAATCTTTTAAGAAGATGAATCCCTTCTTATACAAGGATAATGCATTAGACCCAGTCTCTATGGATTTACAAAAAAGCATTTGATGGACTGTCCCATGGAAAATTCTTTATAGAACTACAGAGAGGTGAGAGTGGTAACAACACGGTGATAGATGTAGGTGTGCTTCCACGCTGGGGAGTGCTAAACAGCCTGAGCCTCTTCAGACTGGAAGGAAGGCACAATGCACAGACAGCTATAATATTGGTGGGGATTGACTGGGAATGACAGAGATCAGACAAGAAGTTTCGTTGACTGCTTCTATGATTTAAGAACAATAAGGCATAACAGACAAAAATAAATACTCCTCCCTACAGAGCTCCCTGACAGGGAATGCTGTGAAGGTCAAAACTAGGACTGCATGGATCCAGGGAGGAAACATCCATTCGTGTTACTAACACAATGGTTTGGGAGCAACCTCTGACCAGGAAGTCCCTGAACTACTGATGCAGCACTGATATCACAAGGGGAGTACATGAGCAGAATCACCCTATATCCATCCCTTTGCTCCACCCTACATATCTATCATTGGATGATGATACAAAAATAGTGAAGTAGGTAGAGCTTTTGCTTGAATCTGTGGTACAGATTTTACTTTATTTATTATAATGGGTATAAATGGAGAGTTTGTAAACTGACTAAAGAACAGTCTTACAAGGAGGCTGCGACAAGCACTGCAAAAAGGGGAATTATCACAATGAAGATCAGGTATTTCTAGTTGTCCTCAAATTTGGTTTTGGGACTTGTTCTGTTATTGCTGAAATTAGCTATCTAGAAAGAAGAACTAGGGATATAATTCATGTCACCTAGTCCGTAAAAAAAGGCAAGAGGAATCCTACAGCAAACCTCTGGACATTAGCAAATGTAGACATCTGTGCCTAAACTGATCAACAGCATCACTACAGCCAGTGGAGAGGAGTGAGTAGTTCTTGGCAAGATTAAACTCCTCCTCCTATGAGATAAACTGAGCCCTGGGATTACGTGTTTTCCTCATGGGCCAAAAAGGAATTTAAGAAGTTGTCATTTCTCACACAGAAGTCTTAATTTGAAGACAATAATCCTACTTTAAACACATTCCTTACATGTGATGTGACACAAAGTTTGGGAATATTGGCATTACAGAGGAGAGATTTTTCTGCATAATTAAAAATGTCATATCAGAGTTGGTCTGATAGAGTTGTAAGAATACTGTTAAAATTTTAAAAAGGTTAAAAGCACCAATGCTAAGGCATAAAATTCTGTGAGGTCACAGGTAGTTACGAATCGCAGGCAAAAGATAAGAAACAAGTTGTGGACCAGTATTTGACTGTGGGATGACTGTGAGCTGTGAAGTGCTGTGATATAAAGGAAAGGTGTTATCCCAGGGAAGAATCAACAGCACTGTGCAAGGCACATGTAACTCCAGAGTGTTTTGCTAATGCCATTGTGCATAGTTATGGTAAGAGAAAGGGTGAGGTGAAATAGATGCAGAGTGTGATTTTCAAGGTAAGGAAAAGAAAACCTCCTTCAAGAAAAGAAAATAAAACCTGTCTTTCTAGTATAACAAATTGAAGATCTAGAAGGGATGCGTTGGTACCTTATATATATATATATATATGGATAAATATCAAGAAAATAATACAACTTAACTAACTTGCCATTGAGAAAAAAAAAGTGAAAATTCAAGGAGCTGTCGCAGAAAGTGTGCCTCTGGACTTCACCTCCACAGAGGGCAGAGTGAGCAAAGGAAATCCATGGGCTGAAATAGCTACTTCTTAAAGTCACAGAAACAGCTGAACGAAGGAAGAGGAATGTTTCTGACATGAGGAGGCTTGGCTTGAGTCTGGCATAGCTGATTCATTGGTACCTCTAGGGGGCCTAAAAGGAGCCATGTTGGTTTGACTGCCTTGCTCACACCATGTCTGTATTCTATTACATGACATCCCTGCTTCAGGCTTGCTGCTGGTCACCACTGGCAGCCAAGAAAAAAAATAGTTGCTAACTTGATGTTTATCACATTTTCTGGAGGGGTTTATGCCTTCTCTAAAGCATCAGAAATTGGTTACAGGTGGACACTGTGTGAGGAGGTTGCTTTGCTGCTGTTGACATTATTACATCTTCTCAGTATCTAATTGATATGTCTGCTCATGCACTGAACATTAAACTGATGATCTCATTTGGGATCAGGAGGGAAATCTCCCTCAGGCTAGATAACAGGGATAGTAACAAATTTTTGCCTTGCTTTACAACAGGGGAAGGGTCCATTTCAGAAAAAGGCTTGTGAACTCCTCTGAACAAATCCCTGGTTTTTAGCTTACAGGATAAGATAGGCCTGCCCATAAGAATTTAAGCTGTATGATTAGAGGCTTCAGATCTGTTCATGTTCCTCATGATGATTCTTGCTCTCTTCCTGTGCTACATGATAGCTGTCGTTTCTGTGGTGGTGATTGCTTTCTTACAGACATTCAGGTTTTTTATAGGATATTGGGGATATTTTGTGTCTGTAGTGCAGTGGAAATTTTTGATTTTAGGTCCTCATCATCCTGCTAGACAGACTAGCTGTATGAACATCTATCGTATACAAAACATCAATACCAAGTCCCTGCAGGCTGAGAATCATAACAAAGTAAGGGACTAGTCAGTGAACCACTCCTTTTTTGATAAGTTACTCTCTACCTCATGCACAAAAACTGTGTTACTTTCTCTATCCTTAACCATTTAACCCAGTAGCCTTAAAGGAGGCATCTGAGAGTTTCTGGTAGTTTCTTGTAAACAGAATAAACTTCAAAGTGCTAGAAGACTAACACATATGTCCCATATTTCAAAGAGAATTGAGATGCTTACCTCATTGTTAGTGAGTGCAAAATATGAACTGATGCATTCAGGGCTACAGAAATCATTACAAGATGGAATATCAATCATCATGGCATCCCCATGGTTTTTAAATTACACCAGACTCAATCCCAATTTTAAAACTCTTCTTATATAGAATTAACAGGGTTTATTGACAGATCTCAAAATGAGGACTTAGCAGGGAACATGGCTGCTTTGAGCAGGATCCTCTGTTAATCATGAATAGGTGTAATGTTATTCAGTATTCTTGTTGGTAAACAAAGTCGTAATATATATCTTGGCTGATCTAGCTTGCGAATGACTACAGAAGACAATAAATGTGAAGCAGTTGTTATTACTATGGAATGACATAGCTTGTAGAATAGTCACAGGCAAACAAAATTCACTTTAAGGTGTTTCACCTTGCATTTGGTAGGGAAAAAGGCACAAACCTTGCTTACAATGTGGGAAATGGATTGAGAAGCAAAGCCATTCCACCATGTCTACATTCACTAGATTTGGAGACACCAAAAAATACATCATACTGTTGTTCAGCCCAATTTCACTCTGCATCGCCTCACCAGACAGGAAGCACTAAATGAGAACATGTTGCAAAGTTGTTAGGTACAAGGTTGAAAATAAGGTTCATGAGAAGAAATGCAAGCACAACTTTTTTCACTTGATTTCAAAAACTGGATATTCATTTGCAGTGTACTTCCTTTAAAAGTGTGTGGCTGAAAGGTTAAGGTTATCTCAGTTTCCAAACTCCAAATCAGGTGTGCCTGCCTGGAAAAACAGGATGCCTCAATCCAAAAAGCAACTGAGCACCTTCAGGTAGGGAAGGTGGGAGAAGTTTCTGGAGTTCACTTTGAAAGAGGCAGCCTAAATAGCAATGGCTAAGAGGAACAGAGAGCAGATAGATGGCAAACCAGGGAGGAAATACTGTTATGGTGTTAACTGTGGTGAAGAAATATAGGTTGGTGTAGTATAAGCTCTGACATTCAAGGTCTCTTCCCCTCCAGCAATCCCTTTGCCTCTTACCTACAGTCACTTGCACATGTTTCAAGCTGCAACCTCAGGGCTCTTGTTCACAGTGACATGCCATGACATCAGAGTAATATTCTGTCCCAAATCTGTCTTTTCCTCCATTTTGGCACATGTCAGCTTTTGACAATTTCATTTTCTGGAGTAACTACAGAAAGGAGTAACTAAGGAAATGATTTTTTCTGGAGTAAGGAAATGATTTTCTGTGATAAGGAATTTCCATCTTTGCTGACAGTGACTTTCGTCTCTGCCTGCTCTGCTGATGTATCTCTGGAGGTAGGGCACAGATTCAAGGCGAATACTACAGTTGGGCATTATCTGGAGAGAAGCATTGGCGTGGTTAAAAGAGAACACACATTGATCCACAGCTAATAATTGGAAGGAACGGGAGCTATTGAACCATATTTCTTCTACAACCAGGGCTTTAGGGCCTTATTGGCTACTTATTCTTTTGATCTTTGTTAATCACCAGCCTGAATGGAACTGCTAATGCAATCACATGGGAGACTGTAGAAGGCAAGTCATGCTTCATACAATGAGGTATATGTATCAGCTACACCTGCTGTGAAGAGCATTGCTTCTAGTCTTTCACAGTTTTCTGGGGAGATCTTATAGTACCACAGATACTGGACTGCCCATAACTAGTTTATTTTGGCATATTTACATTAGCACAGAGTTAGCACAGTGTGGCAGATGGTCATCTGTAGGATGAACAGGTGAAAACCCTCCTCTTCCCATTCTATGGTTTGAAATGCTTGCAGCAACTCAGAACTCTGTCTGATTTAATGTTTTCCAGATTATAAAGTCAAGTCTAATTTGACACCAGAATCATTGAAAGCCTCTCTCAGCACCATCATTTCCTTGATTCTCCCAATCATTTAGGAACCTGGACTATTTTGCAGCTCTCCAAATGATAGATGTGTGTACACATCCATCAGATTTTACCAAGATAATCAGATGAGTCTTGTGACTTGGATGTGTTTCAATTAGACATGATTTGAGAGCAGCCTGTGGAGATGTTTGCTTTCAGATACTCTGCAAGTCTTTTCACATCAGGAATAGTTTCAGCACAGAAAACGCAGTTGCCATGGGCACATAGTCCCAGTTAGCACAAACGTGCTGGGCATTCCTTGCTTTGCCTGCATGCCCTGCCCCTGCACAGCTATCTGCTGCTCCAACAAACTGAGGGGGAAACTCCACAGTGTGGATGATACCTCACCAATAAAATGATTGCCATTTCTTTGCAAAGAAGTGAATTGAGGAAAAATGCCCACCTGAAATGAAGAAGTGGAAAGCTTTAAGATTTTCCTCTTTAAAAGGCAGAAAGTTTTAAGAGTTTGAGTTTGCTGAAAGAGAACAGTAGTATAGCATTCAGATTGAAAAGCAACCCCAAAAGGGGAAAAGATTGTGAGTTATTTCAGCAGCGGCAGAGAAATTGAACAAATTCTCATGTTCTTTGGAACTAAGAGAACTGTTTCTGGGCAGCAGCTATGAATGACAGCTGTCAGAGTGAAAGAAAACAATTGTTTTCATAGTTAGAGACACATTTTAGTGTCATTCTGTATGAACTTGTTTATTTTCCAGAAGAAAATATCCCTCCAGCAAAATCAACATGGCCAACTGGAAAAATGTTGATTTTGCAGATTAGTATCTGGGTTTTCATTAGGAAAAAACAATTTAATGCTCTGTCTGGGATCAGTTTAATCAAAAAGTAGAATATTTTACTCATTAATTAACCTGACATAACTCAGTTTGAGTGAGCTCATTAACCTATATATTCCCTAATGTAGTACTTTATTTCACTGAGGTTGTGTCAGAGTCCTCAGCATCATCTAGGCTGGGATCCCTTGAGGGCTATATCTTTTTTTAGACAAATACAATTATTTTACTCTCACTAGATGATGTGGGATCTAATCAGAATCACATGACTTCAGATATAATTGGAGAGATAAAGATTTGTTAGGGCCTATTGGGAAAAAAAGGGGACCTTGTCTTTCATAGGCTGGGAGCCAGAGTGTTACTAAAAGGGAATGCTGTTTAAATGAAATTTAATCATTTAAATGTCCATCAGAACTGTATTTTTGAATGCATAAAATTTTATGCAGAGTAAATAAATACAGAAACCTTTTTTTTTTTCCAAGATGAGAAGCAGAGTAATAACAGAGATGCTTCTTTCAGTCAGAACTACTGGATTACTTGTAAGTCAAATTATTTAAATGGAATATTTTGAAACCATGTAGTTGAAAGATATACAAACTAGGATTTTTCAGAGCTGTTTTTATTTTCCTGCCCTGGTTATTAATGAGGCATTTATCACTGGCTCAGGGAGGAAAGAACTCAAGGATGTTGGACCAAAAAGTATGATCTAGGACATCAACTTCTGGTCCATGCTATTGCAACAGCCATGTTATAAACTTAGGATATTGTCTTAAAGCCTCTTCTTTTTTTGATGTGCTTTCTGCCCTCTTCCCAGTTTCCAGTCTAAACCACCAGTTTACTGAGGTATACTCTGGACAAATCCACCCACTGATGTACAATGTGGGGTCCATTTTAGACAACTATTGAAAGAAACAGTGGAATACATGTGGGTTCCACAAAGGCTTAAAGTCAGGGTCATTCCAGAGTGTACATTGAGCTTGGAGGTACATCTGTGTGCAATAATTTAGACCCAATCTATGTGCACCTCAACCTGCCTTGCCAGCTGACCTGTATAGTTCTCTAATTGCTCCCTGGTGTCTTCCTAAACCCATAGAAGGATCTCAGCCAGCACCACTTTGGAAGCTGAAACTAGGCACATCTGATCTGTCACAATGCAGTTTTACTGTATCCATGACAAGGTGTGCAGAGCACAACAAGGAAAGTAGCCCTGAGCCCTGGAGCCAGTGTACTCTGCCGACCTGATATTCCTATGGGACCTGGTTGTCTTAATTTTCTGGCAGGGTTGAATTTGGGAGATTTGGAAAAGCCACTTCTTTTTCTCAGCTTTTGCTTTCAAACTATTGCGTAGTCTAGGGAGGTATAGATGTCTCTGAACTCTGCCTGAGGAATATAAGAGGAACAGGCATTTGCCTCCACCACAGAGTCCCAGCTATCCAAAGTATGTGTGACACTCTGAAGTAGGACTCTTCAGTGGAGAAAGTAAGAGAGCAGCCCCACTACCTCCATGTACTAGGGAAAGGGAGGTGTCTGGGGGACTGCTCTGCCTGAGGTGACAGGACATGTGGGTGACTCCTCCACCATGTGCAACAGCAGTGTCCTGCAGAGCCTCTTTCCAATCCCTCCAGCAGTCTTACTCTTACCAGCTCATTTACTTTCTCCAGAGTGCAGCTCCACCAGAATAGTGCCTGCTTTTCACCCAGCCTCCTACTTTTTCCTGGAATTATTTGATTTTGCAGACATGAGACAATTTTCATGACAACTATGTGCCACAATCTTGGAAGGGCTGGAAGCTCAAGGCTTCCCATCATATTATGAGCAGCAGAAGAAAGAGTATGGGCCTTATGCTAGAAGCAAGGCAGAGAGATCATCTCCTTATGCTTCTACAACTTTCTCTCTGTGTCCCAAGCACTGACACAGTGATAAAATCTACATCTTTCTGTAGACTGCTTCCTAAGAACATGCACAAGCCCAAAGCCAAGCTTTCTTCAGTAGAAGAAGGCATATGACCAGCAGTGCTGTGGGAGCTTCCGCAGCTACAGAGCCAAGAAATAGGGAAAGTCTCAATGAGCCTGTCTGAGGAAATGCTGTGCGTGCTCCCAGGAAGCTGAGCCCAGCTTTAAGGGCCAGGGAATTTCTCCTCCCTTGACTGTTTGCTGCTGGTGCCCTTCCCAATTAGGCTAGGCACATATTCAAGATACAGGTGTGCACACATGCATGCACGCACACACGTGCAAACACACATGACCCTAATGTGGATGGCCACACAGACCAACCCAGAGAGAGCTGTGCCTTTACCAGTACCCACAGAAACAATAATATCACTCCCAGCAGCAAGCTCACCCCTCTTCCTCCTCTCTGGCTAAGCAGGTTTGTAGATCACTACTGAAACATGCACACCCCTTCCCTCTGTAGATGCACTAAGAGTCACTCAGATATTATTGCTCAGATGTTATCATGGGCTCTATTATCCATACCAAGACCACAAGATTCTTACCCAGTCACCAGCTCAGACCTTGGGTCTTTCCAGATATGTCTCCTCCCACTTTCTGGCTGGTTCTGTTTGAATCTCCCTAGAAAATTGCAAATACACAGAGACATGCACACATACAAGATTAGTTTAATTAATTGGGGTTAATTAGAGAAAAACACAAATTTTTGGCTGTTGCTGGTACTCAGTCCTATGGCCCCCTATGACCCATGTCCCCTTCTTGGGAAGCCCAGCAGAAACACAACTGAGCCCATCCAAAGCCTGTCTTGTCATGAGGGAATGCATTTGCAAGGGCATGCATAGATGGTGTTTCTACCTCACCCTTGGGAAGCCGTAGAAGAAGCCGGTACCAAGTGCTTTGCTCTTATTGGTGTTTAGGTAGTCAGTCAGTCCTCCCTCCTCAGCCTTCAGCAGCTCCCTTGCACTGCTAAGCTCCAGAGAGCTTCACATGCACTGTATATGGCCATTGCTCCTTCATGGAAGTGGAGAGCATTGAAGCCATTTTTTTTTTCTGTGCGAGTTATGTACAGTAGAGATGACTCCTTGATTTCTCCTCTGTCAAAATCATTGCCACAACTTAGTGAAGGCAGGATTATCAGGGGCATGAATCCTAGACACTGTTCTTGTTGCATCTCTAAACAGCCTTTTCCATATTCTCTAAAGACTCTCCAGGAGCCTGGTTATGAGGAGAAGATGCATCTGGAAAAGGGCAGCACAGCAGGATAAACTCTGCCAAGTCTAAAATTAAACTTAAGAGGGCTTAAGAGATCAGTTATACAAGATACCCAAAAATAACTTAGAATAAATCCTAAAAGGAACAGGGAAAGTATTGCTGACATCTTCAGTTCTCAGTGAGATGCATGTCTGCAGGTTGATGTATGAATATGGCCTATAAACACCACCGGTGGATACCATTGAAAATGAAGGCGGGGTTTCCAGTGCTCCAGCAACGGGAACAATGAAGGGAAGCATTCTTCATTAGGAACTGCTTGTGCAGTAACCACAACTTTTAGCAGTAAGCCAGGCACAATCCAGGTATTAGCCATTGAAAGTGAAGGGACTTCCAGGCTTTCCTCTGTCTGCTATCTACAGTCATTCTTTGTACTATGGCTCCAAAAGGACCTTTTTTGGACACTCCGCATTTCTGTCTGTATTATTTAAGCTGGAGGCCTCAGCCACAGCCAGCTCTTCTGGGAGAGATGGCATTCTGGGCAAGCTGATTTGAGGGAGGATGAGGATGCACATTCCTCCAAATAGCCTGTTATCATACTCTCTACATCTGCCCTGTGGACAAGACACTTGCAGCCACAGACTATGGTACCATCAGGTTCCTCAGTACCCACGTGTCAGAAAGGCTTTGCGCTTTGCCATGTATCTGAAAGGCCAGCTCTCAGAACAGCCTGTGCATTTTCTGTAGCAGCAAATGCCATTCCCCTTTGGCTGTCTTAGGTTAGCATGCTAGAGTCAGGTATTTGTTCGAGGTTTCCAGTAACATGGCTTCAGATTCACTGCAGCCACAGGTGAGAGATGACTCAGTGCTAGCCAGTTAGCTTGAAGTCAGGTTAAAATAAAACTGTGATAAAAGTAATAGCTTACATCTGAAAAAAAAACCCAAACCACAAAACCAACTCAAACCACAGATCCATACAGCTAGAATGAAAAATCCTGCTTATATTGAGTTCAAACCTAAAGGTCACTCTCCCTATTCCCTTGTTTTCATGTCAATGCATTCCTGATATACCTCATGCCCTAAAACTCAGAGTCTCTGAGATGAGAATGATTCCCATTTACAGCACAGTATCTTTCATAGTTTACCTCTTTTTCTGGATTTCTTGAGCAGGGGCCTAAAGTGCATCATGTGTGAAAAGAAGTTGAGGGAGCTGGGCTTATTGACACAAGAGAAAGGATGGCTACAAAGATGACAACGCAACTAGAGAAGTTCAAGTTAGGTATAAGGAAACACTCCTCCAAAGGGGTGGTACAGCCCTGGGACCAGAGCAGGGGAGAAACTCCATTCTTGGAATCACTAAATAATGGGTATCATCACCCTTGAAGTGACCCTGGGAAAAGTCACATTTTATGTGATTAGGTGTTAGTGATAGTCCTGCTCTGAACAGAAGGCTGGACAAAAGACCTGCAAGGTCGCATCAAGACAATGCTTCTGGGATGCTGTGATTTCTGTGATCCATCAGTTACCTTTCAGTGTCTACCCCAAAAACTCAACAAGTCATCTCACATTCCTGCTTCTCAGATACAAACAGCCTTACCTACCTCTTTGGAAACAGAGCAGGTGGTTTGATAAGTCAAGTGTCACTTCCTTTTCTTGACTGTCCTCTTGATGGTGCCTGGATTCATAGAATAGAAAAACTTCCCCCTGCCATGGAGATATTGAAACATTCATTTCAACGTCATGTGAATCTTTTCTTTTATAGCAACTTATATATAGACAAATAGACTACAGACTATGCACACAGCACTTTTTAGTGTATTTAGAATAGGTTTAAAACTGCAAAAAGTAAATGGAAAGTGGTAATAATCACATTATAATAATAGATCGTTATTTCAGCACAGCTATCATTTGAATGGTTACATTTATCTCAATTCCGCCAGCAAAGACAGCAGAAAGATTAACATTTTATATTGGTTTGGACATATAATTAATTACAACTAAGAAAAAATACACACTGATTTCAGCACCACTACAGCATTTCACTGTTTATTCTTTCTTAATGGCTCACATTTCCTAAATCTGTCTTTTGACTGTGCAATTAAAATTGAGCAAAACTAATAAAAACCCCTACTCCTATAGCTGTCTGCATCAGTTAAAGTCTTACAGGGTAAAATGGCTTCTTCCCCATTACCTCTGGTAGGCATGCTGGGCTCCAGTTCCTTGAGACAGGCAGGCCATTGCTCACCTTGGAACAAATCATATGGAAGAAAACATGTACACTTGGTGGGTGGATGCGCCTAGAGCAGAGGAATTATTTTATAATCTCTAATTGCCTGAGAAAGTAAAAAGGTCAAAACATCACCCTTAAGATACATTTCCTGCTCAGAAGCAATAGGCTTCTCGAGAATGCCTGCAAAAATTGAGGTGGAGTCCTAAACAGAGAAAATTTAATTTACAATGATAAATGCATGCAGCAGCCTCAAAGCAGAGGGAGTGGCACAGGGTTGTAATGGTCATA
Organism: Brachypteracias leptosomus; assembly: GCA_013401335.1. Classification (NCBI taxonomy): domain Eukaryota; kingdom Metazoa; phylum Chordata; class Aves; order Coraciiformes; family Brachypteraciidae; genus Brachypteracias; species Brachypteracias leptosomus. Next base: position 32,304 of record VYZX01008979.1, read on the forward strand.
CCAAGGTGTTTGCCTACTTCTTAAACGATGTTTTTTAAATGCTATGCAATTGCTTAGCTTGCTTTGTGCTTCAGGTTTTGTCTGTCCTAGTCACATATGTCATATCCATCTATTGAGACATCTGTGCCCATGGCAATGCTTCCTGGCACTAGGAGGTTTGGTCACACCCTTGTGGGGCACAGGTGAGAGAGGCCTGTGTCCTCCCAGCACTACCCCTCTGCAGTGTTTTGCACTGTATCACTCCATCTAGAGTGCCTTGGGAAGGAGCATCACTGAACCAACAAGGACTCAACCATCAGAGAGAATGTTTTTCTTCACTACCTGGGTTTCATACTCCTGATGAATGAAATATAATCCTAAGGAAGAGTCCAGCCTTGTGAGCATAGTGGTTTTGGTCCAAGATGGAGGCAGATGTAAATGGCTGCTCTCTATGATGCAACCTGGTGGTCCTGTAGAGACTGAGGCGGGAGCAATGGCAGGAACATCAGTCAGAAAGAGGAGGCAAAGCAAAACCAATAAAATTCTGTCTCCTAAAATAATCCTTTTCTTTTAAAGGTGAAAAATGTCGAAGTTTTATTGACCTTGCCCCGGCTTCTGAAAAAGGTAAGACAAAACAGTCAAGGCTTCTTCCCATTTTACAAATTGTATCAGTATTGTTTCTTGTTGTACTTCAGTGCCAGGGGAAACATTACCTCCTAAGCACACAAGGACTTACATGTCATCCAGATTACACGCCACCAGGTCAAACAAATGCCATGTGTTTAAGATAGCTATTTACTCAGTTTATGAAGATCTGTCATTTCTCTGATGCATTTTCTGTTCATTAAGCTGAATTTTTTTCAGATACAAAAATTGAAAATAAAGATTTATATTGTAATGCAGACATTTGCCTTCTTTCTCTAGTGAGGAAGGACATGCTACATGGTCTCCTCAGGCCATGAAGACATTTATCACCAAAAAACTGCAGTCACAGTACCAAATGTCTCTGGAGTTGTAAATTCTCAATAGCAATTTAACCTATATTTCAAAATAATATTTATCAGGGAAAAAATGGGTAGAGTTCACTTAAACTGGGCAGCTGAGTCCATCCTGATCCCTGCTGATGAAGCACTCTGCCCACAGCTGAGGAGGTTCCTGAGCATTGCCGTGTCCTTCACTCTAACAATAGGCTTTTGGAGAATCCAAAGGACAGATGAAAATTCACATTTGTACAAAGAAGTTATACATTTTGTTAGATCACTTGAAGCAATCACAAAACCTCTTGGGCACAGAGGTCTGACAGAGGCAGTAAGTGATATAAGGAACAATTGTTCTTGGTTTGCCTGAATTGCTGATCAGCTGGACAAATCGAAAGAGAAGAACAATTACTGTTAATAAAGCAGTGGGGTATTTCACTTACGAGAAATAGTAACAGAGACAATCTCTGTGAAATTCATTGTAAGTAAAGCTAAATAAATTATGCACATAAGGGAAGAACAATCCTGGGATTACTGCTGCTAATGGGCTCCAAGTTAAATCTTACACACACAAATGGGACCTTGGGGTATAACCGTTCTGATGAAACTACCAGCTCTATACTCAGCAGCAGTCAAAAAGCCAGCTGTCTCTTAGAAAGCATTAGCAAGTTCTTGAGAACAGAGCAGAGAGCATCCTGTCACCTGAACACTGCATACATCTGAAAGCTTCACCTTCGTATAAAATATAGTGTGGCATTTGGTACCTTTTTAGTCCAGCTCACAGAATGGCAGTGTGTATAATCAGAGTTCTGGAAGGTTCTGAACAAGGTCAAGACTAAGACTTACTAGCCCAAAGGAGAGACATATAAGAGGAGACATTATGGACATTGATAAAGATGTAAGAGGAACTGAAAAGGCAACCTGGGAAATGGTCACTGCCTTTTCCAGTACATGGACTAGTAGGCATTGCATGACACCTTCAGGAGACAGACTTAGAACAAGCACAATGTGTCTGTTATAAAGATAATAGGAAGTTTTTGTGCTTTATTCATTTTCTGTGAAAGTTCATTAAGGTACATAATGCTTAGTTGCATCACCCACACACTTTCCAAAACAGCATTTAGTGCTTTACTTTAAGTATTTCTTTTGGTTGTGTGAAACGCTGTCAGTAATTTTTTTTTCAGTAGAGTTTTAGAGTTGCTGCACAGTGTCAGCATATATTTCCAGATTATTCTATTTTCTTCTTTTTGAGGAAGGAAGGCTCTTTTGGTGTAGTGGTATAAAGAAAAATATATCTATCTATTTCTGAAGTCTTTCCATGGAGTTGTATGACATATTGATAGAAAGAGAGGGGAATGCTGTCAGAGGTGGAAAGTGCTGACCATCTGACTTATAAACAAAATCAGGATAAACTCCACAACTGTAGATCAAGTTGGACACTGCAACATAGCTAATTTGAATTTTCCACCATCTGTCTTATACTGTCCAGAGATGCTTTCACCACATGTGAAGAGAAAATTGTCAGTGATCCCCAACTTACAGAGGTTTTTAACTTCTTGGCTTAATCTGCTCTTTTCCAGTTAGAAAGAACTTCCTGCTCCTTTAATTTCCTCATCCTCTCTCAGCATTGACTTCAATGGCCAGAGGCTTCTTAATTGCTTAGTTGCACCCAGTACTGGGACAGATTCTTGTGTCTTCTTCCCAGTAAATGAGATGCTATAAAATGCAGTGAATATCAAAATTTGAGTTCAGTTATACAAACTTATTATGGTTTTCGCAGTCCATGGTGTAACTGGGAATTTTTGGACTGAGCTTATCTTTGCAATGAGACTTTGGCTTATTCAGCATCTCTACATATTCTTAGCATCAATTACCTCTAAAAAGTGGTTGTTCAAGGTTTCAATTATCTAAAATACCTCTGTGAGTACATGCTCCATTACTGCACCTGAGCACTCAGGCTTCCCAAACTTTTCATATTTTTCTCCCTGATCCAAACAAGACCTTTGTCTAACCAGCCTCTAAGCTAAATACAGGCTGTTCAAGCCTGTCCCACCTTCTGAGCACATCACCTTCCACTTTTAAGACATAAAAGGAAGCCTAAGAATACAGTCTGATTGTACAGCCAGTCTCTTCTAGAGTCCATCACCAAGTAACAGCAAGTAAGTATAAAACTCCTTCGTAATATTAAAAACCTTTTAGCATAGAAAAGCTAATCATCAAAACTCACAGTAAAATAAAACTGTCTCTGGTGAAGCCTAGCTACATCCTTACCACAAGTCTTGCATTTATAAGTGAAAATGTTTTGTATTCTTACTGCAAAAATGTAATAGCTTATGCTTGAGCTTCCTATCTGTAATCCGTCTGTGCTGTGCTGAACTCTAGTGTAGCTGGATACTGTATCTGGGATCAGTTATTATACCCTTTGCATATATCGCACCTATGACATCTACTGAAAGGAGGCAGCAAATATGGGGGCAAACAGACCCACAGTATGGTATAAATAAGCATTTCCAACCCACACTAGGAGAGCTCTTCCCTGCGTTTAAGGCAGCTGCCAACAAACTGTCAGAACCTTGTAAGCCTAGCGTTGAATTTATTAGCTATTGCTGGTTGTTAGTGCCAAATCTGCTTAACAAAATAAGCTTGTTGATGGTAGATAATAACTAGAAAAAAAAAAACCAAACATCATTTTCTAAGTCCACAAATAGTTCTTATGACAGTTTCCATCCGCTACCAATAGAGGATGATAGGACAAGAGCTAGTTAGTTTGGCCAGGACTTTTGATGGGCTTTCACAGAGCAGATGTTGTTGCGTCACATGAGGTGTTCTGTTTTCTGATTTTCATTACAGATGTGATTAGTAAGATAGGAATTATTTCCAAAAGGAGATGGAAGGAAACTGACACAGTAGGCTGGACCTGATCTTTCAGTTCTGAATTGCTCCTGGGATCTCCTCCACAAAACTTAGTCAAAGTTTTGTTCCTGCTGAGTACTTTGATGTCTGAAAAAGAAAAGGATAACCTATATAGTGAGGGACACTTGTGTGTTACACTGAAAACTATGCTCAGTTTTCAGCTACATGGTCCACTTCTGAATGCAGCTTGCAGCTTTCCTTCCCTTTGGATGGTGGTAAACCTTGCTAAAATATCTTTCTGTCAAGCTCCTGTTGCAGTGCCCAACCAGAACACAGAGGCTGTGACACACTCTGCCACTCTTCTCCTCTCATCATATTTTTTGGGTGCACCTTCTAGCTCCCCTTTCCCACTGATTCAAATCTGTGCCCAAGAGGACTTCCAAGAGGCCATGGAGGATACTTTCAAAAGGAAGAAATCAAGGCCAAGTATTATATCTGGAAACTGTGGCACCACAATGTTAAGTAAAAGGTAGCAGTATGTCCCATCAAATGTTCTGATAAATGACTTCACTGACTAGCATAACATCACAGCTATATACATATACAGGTCTATTCCTCCCTCTGTGTAGAACTGTGTGGGGATTCGAACTCCTGCATCTTTCTGTAAATGCATAAATGTCAGCTGTCAACCACAGTGACGTGGTAAGAGCTGGAAGATGAGGAGACAAGACCAGCTGAACTCCTTGTGTAAGTGAAGGCTGGGATATATACAGTGGAAATCAGTTTGAAGCAGCATTTGTGCTGGAAGAACTTTGCTGGGGCAGAGCAAGGGTTTGCCACACCAACACAGGACAGGATTCACAGGACAGACTCATTACAGGTCTGGTACAATCTGATCTAAGTTACTCCAGTGCTCTGTAGGACGTCGCCTCAGCTGTGATATCTATGGAATAACACCAACAGTGAATGACAAAGCAGCAGGTCATCAGCAATTGCCTATATTGCAGTGCTTTCTGCATAGGGAGATTCACGTGCATAAAATAAACAAGACTTTTTAGAGACTGTGGAGGTTGAGACAAGGCAAAACCTTGTAGAAGGAAAATATTCATTGTTAGTGAGCATTTAATAGTCCAAAATATTACAGGGGACTTTTTAAGTTAGAGCCTGTACTGACAGAGGTAGGAGATGCCTTCTGCATGTCCTCTACACAGTTCATGATGATGCATGTTGTAGAGATGAAGCAATAAAAATTCTGTATTGTCTAAAAAGTAGCTGGCAAAACTAAGATAGCACATGGCAAACAGCAAATAAACAAAGTCTCACCTAAACACAGCCAGCAAAAGAGAAAGCTGAGCCAAATCTATACATGCTTCTGAGCCAGCACTACAACAGCAATTAATGAGAAGAGAAACTAGATACCTGATTTTAATAGATACTGACATAATAGGTGTACCAGAAATGTGATGGGAGAAAGATAATTAGTGGGACAATAACACCTTGGTACTGATTACACTGAAAAACAAAGCAGATGTCATGTACTAAATCTGAATCAGAATAACAAGGTAATGTCATTAATGAGCAACACAATCTCTATGGATGGATTCCACGCTCAGATAAAAAATATAGAATTATATTAGTGATCACCCACTGGGACAGCTTACAGTAGTTGGGTTAAACCTGATATCAGAGAAGGTATTAGCACAGAAAACAAAACAGTGAGAGAAGACTTCAAAACCACATGCAAAGACTGAGAAAAGATCATGCTCAGTATGATGCAGAGACTAAAATTTAGACAAACTTTATTAGCATGGAAAAATTAGTTGGGGAACATGTAACTCTTGACTCATTCCTGAGTGATGTGTGGAACTTGGTTCAAAATGTTAGTAAGAGATACCTTGTGTCCGTGACTAACAGAGAGAATCACAGAACACCAAGTTCTATGGAAGGGACCTCAAGAATCATCTAGTCCAACCTTTCAAGATAGAAAAATACAGTTTAAATGAAATGACTTGGCACCCTGTCAAGCTGAGTCTTAAAACTGTCTAATGTAAGGGAATCCACTACTTGCCTTGGGAGACTATTCCAGTGTTTAATTGTTCTCATTGTAAAGAATTTTCTTCTGGACTCCAATCGGAATTTCCCCAAGAGCAACTTGCAACCATTCCCCCTTGTTTTTTCCATGTGACTCCTTGTAAAAAGGGAGTCTCTTTCATCTTGATAGCCATCCTTTATGTACTGGTACATGGTGATAAGGTGTCCCCCAAACCTTTTTTTCTCAAGGCTGAACAATCCCAGTTTTCTCAGCCTTTCTTCATACGGTAGATCTTCCAGTCTCCTGATCATCCTTATGGCACTTCTCTGGACCCTTTCTGGCCTGTCTGCATCCAAAACTGAAGGCAATACTCAAGATGTGGCCTGACCAGTGCAGAGTAAACTGAGACAATTACTTCTTTATCTCTGCTGGTCATACCCCTTTTGATACAACCCAGCATCCTGCTGGCTCTCTTTGATGCTGCAGCACACTGTTAAACAGATTCAACATCATTGCAGAAGCAATAGAAGTTTTTAAAAAGCCTTGTAAAGAAGGGAACTCAAGAAAAACAAGAGTTGATTCAAAGAAATTAAAAGGTTCAGCTAAAAGGACAAATGGAACTTAAAAACTTTAAAGATATTGGATATACTACAGGTATCTAAACTATTCACAAATCTTTCTCAGTCACTGAATGACTGAGAGAAAATGGCAGACAATATTCAGTGTTGATAAACACGAAGTAGTGAACATGAAGATTAATCCTACCTTTACATATATAGTGATGGGTTCTGAATTAGCTTTTACCCCTCAGGATAGAGTTCTTGGAGCGATGACAGACACTTCTATGAAAACATTAATTCACCACTCTGCAGAGATTAAGAAAGGGTGAAAAGAAATATTAGGATCATTGAAGGAAGTAAAGAACAAAACAAAAAAGTCACCATGCCACCACATGTATTCATGATGCACCCACTCATAGCACTGTGCATCTCTCATCCCTCCCCTCCTAGCCCCAGCTCAAAAAGTTATGATAAAATTTAAAGAGCTAGAGAGAAGAGTTTGACAGTTATGGTCAAAGATAGGGAATACTTTTTTGTATGAGAAGGACAACACAGAACAGATTTCAAGCTGGAAAAGAGATTAATAAAACTCATAGTGGCCAAGTTCAAAAAAAGCCTCCTTCTCTGTATGTATTGGGTAGCTGTTCCTGAGAAGTAAAACAGGAGATAGATTTTCTAAAAGGACCACTTAGAGACCCGTATCTACTGAAAAGAAATATAACAGGGTCTCCCACAAGAATTACACACTTTCCAAAACAGTCTCTACTGTCTTCTTGACTATTTCATAGTCTGCTTATATATTCTTATAGTCAGTGTATTCCTAATATATCTGCAGTAGGGTATACACATACCCACAGACAAGTACCTGTGCACTTGTATTAGGAGAGTTATGATGAAATACGCAGAAAAAAAATGTGCTACTAACATTTCACCTGTGTTTTCTTACACATCTATTATGAATCATTGAAGTTATTTTTAAAAGCTAATTAGATATAGAATAATGAAACCATGCTTAATAGCAGAGTTCAAGCTAAATTCCTAAAAGCAACAGTCTTGCTTTTTGTGCTGGTGATGCTGAGGACGTGGAGTCCACTGGTTCTCTGCTGTGGACAATACTAGCCACAAGGTCTGAACATAATTCATTTCTCAGCCCAATGCTGCACTGTAGGTCTTTCAAAGGGAAACATTTATCCTTAATTTATTTATCAGGGCATATAGAATAGTCCTGATTTAGAGTATTTTTTCATAGTCTTTTCCACTATATTACTCTACTCACTATATTAGTACTACGCCAGGAAAAAGAGAATATAGGCACAAAGATATGCCACAGTCTGCTCAGTACCATACACAGGATTAAATTCAGAACCAATGTTAGAACCATAAAAAGTCACAGAAAACACATAATTTTGATTCAGAGCTCTACCTTACCTTTCAAAATAAAGAAGCTAATAAAAAACTAAAGCTAAAAAAATCAAAACAGCTGGCATTTCTTCTCTCACCTAAGCATGTTCAGGTATTTATCAGATGGTCTCTCATGTTTTGCAAACTACAGTCTCTTGTCTAGGTGTCTTGACTGTCTTACTTCTTTTACACTACAGTAGTTTTAGGTATCTCTGATGGCTTTTAGGATCATGAAGCTTACTTCATTTTAGAGGAACATCTCTCATAGCTCTGTGGCCTACTTCCCCCAGTTTTTTTACACTGCAGCACAAGAGGAGCAGGCAGATGGTCTCATATTATGAGACTGCATTAACCAACAGACGGGCTGACTGCTCAGAGCTGAGTCCCTATGCCAGCCACAACAGCGTGCTCAATGTTTATTCTTTTCACCATTTTTTATTGATCACTCCAATATTTCTGGCTTGCAATTCCCAGTGTTGGAGCAGCAGAGATGAGCAAACGACTGAAACCACCAAACTGCAACTGGAAGAGAAAGTGTGAGATTCACATGGCCCTTTCAAGCTTACTTTAATGCTTTGCCTGAACAAGATGTACATTTCTCAATGTGTACCCATTTGTATATTTTTTTCCTCTCTTCACACTTGCACTGCACATGAAGAGGAGAGATAAAAATGAGATTCAGGTATCAGTTCCAACACAACGGGTAGGGCTGGAAAAGCAGACCAATGACAGACAGAGTCAAGAAACCTAGGGACAGCACATACAGACCAGGAAAAACAAAGTAGACAGGACTAAAAATGCAGAGAAAATACAATTCTACATAGATAAACAGAACATCTTAAAAGTCACTAGTGCAAGAAAACCGAACACTCATTAGGTCTATGGAGCATTTGCCATAAAACCCAACACCTACTCCATCTTTCGCAGCTGCCTCGTGCTCTTGGCTCTGGAGCTGAGTATGAAAGAAATAACTGGATTTTTCCTAAAAGAGTACCATATAGAGAGGACTTTATAGTTTCGTCATCAGAAAAAAAACTAAGGAGAAGGAGCCGTTCCCATCTAGCACACAGGTGCTCTCCGTCCCATCTCCAATGTGTTAGGTTCGTAAAGCAGGACATAGAATCACAGAATGT
>VYZX01008984.1:4530-56557 GCA_013401335.1 Brachypteracias leptosomus
ACTCACCAAGCTCCACAACCACTCACTAAGCTCCACAACCACCCACCGAGCTCCACAACCGCTCACCAAGCTCCACAACCAGCACTAGATGATCTTGAAGGTCCCTTCCAACCCTGACCATTCCATGGCTCTGTTCAAACCCCCCCAAGACACAGGAACCGGAGCCTAGGGAGCCCTCAGCCTCCTCCCGACTTCAGCTGAGGTTCAATCCCACCAGCAGGACCCCTCAGGGATGTCCCCCCCCCAGCCGTACTCACAGGGGCTCGGTGCACTCCTGGAGGTTGCACATCCTACGAATGGGCTTTGGCTTTTTGGTGGCTTCACAGAAGCTGCGATGAACCATTTTGGTGTCGCTTTTCCGCCGGCACCCGTACTTGGTGTACTGGAAGCCTGGGGACATTTGGGGAGAAATCAGGGAAAACAGGCCCGGGGGCAATGCTGGGGTGAAGGGTTCGCAGCCTAAGAAGTGGGTTTGTGTGACAGGTGTCTAGGAAGGAAGGGAAAAAGGAGTTTTTCTTTGTAGGCGCCTCTGAATCAGCAGGTGCTTGAGATACTTGCACCTTGGGCACCCAAAATAACCCCTTAATTTAAAAAACCCCAAAGGCCACGATTCCTAAAGCATCTTCTTCCCCCCATTTTTACTGCTCCGCTCTGAGTAACTCGTCCCTCACTCCTAGAAGGTGCTTCACCATCTCCTCACCTCCACCACAGGGCTTGGAGCACTGGGACCAGCTCTTCAAGGCCCACTCGAACGTCTCCACCTCCTCCTGGAGGACGTTGTTGCTGTTGATGGTTGGCACCGAGTCCTCGTGGATGATGTATCTGTAGGACAGGCTGGACCTCGTGTCGTTCTCCCAAGGAATGATCTAGTCATGGTCACAAGTAAAGAGGGCTGTGAAACCAGAGCTGCTCTTTATGCCTCTGCAAAGGGAAGAGGCTCAAGGCCCTTGGGGGCAACACGGGAGCTGGTGGTTGACTCATGGGGGTTGTCCTCACGGTGAGAAGCAACAGTAGAAAGACCAACACAGAGACATTTAAAAGTAGATCTCTTTCTTGGCTAGCCAAGTAAGACACCATCACCTAGGATGGAAGGATGAGGTGGCCACGTGGCTTCCACGGCTCATGAGTAGGGCCGGTCTCAGACATGGCTGGACACACGACACCCTCATTTGGTCGTTCCAAGTGCCCAACCAGGCAGCATTTGGCTCCCCATGGACACCCCCCCACAACCTACCAGCACAACCACTGCCTCGTGCAAGGGCCCGTCCGTGTGGAGCGTTTCTGTGTCCTCCTCCATGTTGTACTCCCACTCCACGCCCAGGGCGATGAAGGAGCGGGACCTGGCCTCCTCCCCCTTCCCATTCAGGAGGTAGTGACCCGTGGCCTGGTTCTTCAGTGCTGCAAGGGTTGAGAACAGGAGCCCAAAGTCACACCCAAAGTCATCCCTTAAGTCCCACCAGAAGTCCCACCCAAAGTCCCACCCGAAGAACCCAGCACTACAGGCTCAGAGAAAACCCCTCCAAGGCCATCTCCTGCAGCCTCCAAATTCCAGCCTGAGGACAGAGCAATTCTCTTTTGGTGCCTCCTTCTCCACCTGCATTAGATCCAGGCCTAGACTGAAGCACCTCTGCCCACGGCACGTGCACGTTGCCCGTCGGAGCTTCGTTCCCAAGGAACTCAAATCAAACCTCCCCAGTCACCCATTTCCTTACTACCAAAAGAAACACTCCTGGCAATGCCTGGTGGACACCTCCGAGGACTTGAAGAGCATTTCTTCTCCTCCTCAGGGCAGAGGAACACTTACCAAGCAAGTGAGGAGAGGCCTCGTCCTCTTGGACAAACACATGTCGAGCACCAGGAGGGATCTCAAACATCTTCAGGTACCCTTTGGCACGGGTGGTGGCCGTGGAGAGAGCAGAGAGGGGAGGAGAAAGGAACAGCCATGCTTAGGAGGCACCTCATGGCCCAGCTGCCACTTGCACAAGAGGGCACCCCCCACCAACCCTTACTCCCAAAGCGTGTGTCCTTCAAAGGACAGAGACAGCACCAAGATCTCCTTCCTTTAGCAGAGACCAGACTCAGGGGCTGGACTAGGTGACCTTTAAAGGTCTCTTCCAAACCATTCCCTGGGGATTCTATGACTAAAGAGCCCATCAGCTCAAATCTTGTGCTCTGGAACCTTGGAGCAGGTTGAGTTTCTGACCGGTCTCCAGAAGAACCACCAGAGCCAGCAGAAACTAGACCCAGCTGGATGACAAGTCTCTTCCTACCAAGCTTCTTGGGCGTGCGGGTGAAGGTGCCCTTGACCGTCCGGCAATGCGAGTTGTCCCCACCACAGACCCCACACTGATCCTCAGCCTTGCTGGAGCCAATCTCCTTGTCACAACCCACTTGCTGCAGAAGGAAGAGCAAAAGAAACAGCACCCAGGGGTGGTTTGGTCATTCTGGCTTCTTGTGATTCTAAGCAGGGTTGTCCTGGAGGCTGAGTCCTCACTCACCACACACTCTCCACGGACACAAACGCTGTAGGGGTCTTTGTAGGAGCAGCGAGTCCCATCATGGGCCAGCTGCTTCATGGAAGCAACATCTCCGCTCTCCTTGGACTGGCAGTAGAGGTGACATCTCTTATTAGCTGTGCAGAGAGGAAAGAGAAGGACCTGCAGAAACCAGCAGCAATCCTGACGGGCCCCAGAAAGATGTCCCACCAAAGGAGCTGCCCTTGAACCTCAGGCTCATGACTGGGTTGGGTCAGCCAAGACCGCCAGAACCATGAACAGGAGCTCCTCAAGCTCTGGGAGCCTCCAGGAGTGGCCTGGGATGAAGGCCAAGGCTCCAGGAGTGGCCTGGGATGAAGGCCAAGCCCAGCACTCACGCTCAGGGTGCTCATAGGGCAGCCAGTGGTGGTGGCTGCTCTGGAACTCAAAGTGGGGGTTGCGTTGCTGACACTGCTGAGCCCTGAAGTCCTCAAAGTGCTTCGGACACTCCTCCGTGTTGCAGAGTTGGAACTCAAAATTGACACCAGCACAATCTTCACCTCCATTGACGGGCCTGGGAAGAGAAGACGTGCCAGAGGTTCTCAGGGGCTTTGTGTCTTGGCTCATTGAAACCCACACCCATCCCCAGTTTGGCTGGAGCTACCACCAGACCTACATGGGGTGGTTGCACTGGCGCGTTCGGAAGCGAACTCCGGTCCCACAGGTCCGTGAGCAGGAGCCAAATTTTGTCCAGGGTCCCCAGTTGCCATCCTGCTTCAGCTGGTTGGTGTTCTTCCACATGCAGTGACCCTTGTAGCACCACTGGGAGAAAGGGGGCAGGGAGAAGGGGTGAGGACACAAGCAAAACCCAACCCAAACGGAGAACCTGCAGGGAAATGAAAAGCACGTGGAGCTCGTGGGCTGAGAAGGGACTTGCTGGAGAAGGGACTGACCACAGAAACCTCCAGGCACACGGAACTCAACATGTTCCACCCTCCTCTTCAGTTAAGTCTTTGTCTCATTGGAGTCTTAGCTGCTACTTTTGATGCTACCATGGACTAGTCCTAAAGACACCTCACGGACACTTTGCAGATGAGAGGAGAATCCAAAGGCGGCCACAGGAGAGGGTCACACCTCAACTGGGTTCCTACATCCAACATTTGCTTCGTATTGCAGCAAACCTTGTAGAGAACATCATGGTGGGAGAGCAGAGCTCCTTCTCCTCCCTCTCTCTGGCTCCACCCAGGAGATGCTGGACAATTCCCCGTTCCCCTCCATGCCCCTCAACCCAACTGAACCCAAGTGCTGGGGATTTCTTGCAGGACAAACTCAGAGCAAACCCCAGACTCACTTTTCCAGGGGCACATTCTGTCCCATCCAGGGGAGGTCCTTTCTTGGTCTTGCAGAAATAGGGGTTATCTGGGTGGCTGCACCACAGCTGCTTGCAGGGGTCAAAGGTTCGGAACTGAAAGGCACAATGGTCACGAGGTGAAACTCAACAGGAGATGATTGGTGCTGCTCAGAGAAGGATTCAACCCCCCCAGTCAGTTCATCTCACACATGGTTCCCAAACCCACAGCGATCTTGAGAAAGGAGGGGGCCAAAAGTGTCTTCAGGAAGGGAAGGGCAGATGGATCTTCAGAAAGGACTAAAGTGTCTTCAGGAAGAGAAGGAAGAAAGTGTCCCCAGCAAGACAAGGCCTCAAGTGTCCTCAGGAAGAGGACAGTGCTTATCTCCCTCCCCCCTGGTCCAGGCCAGCCCTGGCTGTACCGCTGAGCAGCTCCTGTAGCCCACGCCGAAGTCGAAGCGGCACTGCTGGGCCATGGAGTAGTTGATGCCCGGCAGCTCGGGCAGCTGGGGCCACTCGTGGGCAAAGGGGTCGTCCAGAAGACAATCGTAGGAGCTGTGGAGAGAGGGACACGAACCACAACATCAGGAGGAGGGGCACTCATCTGTTGGGATCCATGGACTTCTTCTGAGGAAGGCAAAGCTCCTTTTCTCCAGCCCGTTTTCTGTCCTCCACCTGCTCTGAGCCGCTCATGATCCCAAGCCCACCACAAGGAGGTCCTTCCACTGACCTGATGGGGCTCTGGACCAGGCCAGGAGGCTGAGAAGAGGCCTTCTCCCCTTGCTGTCCTCACAGGGATGAAGGGCAGGGTTAAGGCTCTTGTTCCTCATTTCTACTGACGTCTCCCAGCAGTGACACTGGGAGGCTTCGGCTCTAAGGGCTCCACCCATCACTACCTTGTGCACCATGTTAGGAACATGGTTTCTTCTGGGTCAAAAGAGCAGCTCCCTGCTGGGGAGGCTGCCAGAGAGACCCCTCCTGTGCTCCCTCAGAGGTTGTCACGGGCTCTGGGGGAGGAACCATCGCCCCTCAGCCCAGTTTCCCATCTACACTGGAAGGGAAGAAGCGTCTGGCCAAGAAGGTGACGAGAAAACCTCTCTGTGGAGGGGCCCAGGGAGAAACTTGTGGTTCTTGAGCACCCCCAGGCCAGGGGAACGTGGAGGGCTCCTTACTGGATGTATCTCCTGAGCTCCTGGCCGCTGCAGCGGGACCAGTGGTAGCGGTGGAAGGCGGCCTGCACCAGGGGGGCCATGACGCTCCCCAGCGCCGTCTCGTCCCCACAGCGGTTCCCTTGCCCGTCGTGCTCCATCCCCAGCCTGCAACAGAGAACTGGCCTCAGAGCTCCTGCTCCTCAGCTGCTGCCAACGCTGGGGAGAAACCAGTTCCTCAGCTACCTGCGCTCTACAGCTGCCACCTGCTTCAAACTCATCTTCTCTGGTGCCAAGACAGAAGGAGCCTCTGAATGAACCAGGAAGGAACTAACTAGATGGGGACAACTTCTTATGCCTCAGAGAAAGGAAAGCAACAGCTCTGCTCATGCAGACGTTGAGCTGTTCCTGTTTGGATGCTCATCGATCAAAAGCCCCTGTTCAAGCACAGAGCTGACCTTGGGGCACCTCCAAAGAGCTCACGTGGTGAGCACCTCCCATCTGGTACAGCTTAATCCAGCAGCGACCTGCTCATCTCCACTTGGGCTGAGCTCTTCCCAGGGAGCTGCACAAGCAGCCCACAGCACGTAAGGAAGACAGAAATCAGCTCCTCAGGCTCCGTGTTAACTCACCAAGATCTCAGCAGGGATCTTGGCTGCATCAGTTACTCCCAACCCAATGTTTTCTCCTTCTTGAAGAGGTGCCACATCTAACAAATCAGCACCTTCAGCCACGGAGGACAAAGAAAGAAGTTACGGGTGCTTGACAAGCTTCTCTCTCCACTGCCTGGGCCTTCCAGGTTTCTTACTGATCTCCTCCTCACCCCACCCAAGTTCTCCCTCTCTTGCCCCACTCATCTCTTCACCGCTCAACCCAAGGGGATGGAGATGACCCCAGGACAGCTTTCCTAGAGCCACCCAAAGGAAACCCCCGGAGGCAAGCAGGAGATGCAGTCCCAGGTGCTGTGGAGCTGCTCAAGTTCAGGCTTACACGTGACCAGTTTCATGGGCGACCACGAAAGCTGAGGAGAACCCATCCTCGTGGTTGAGGGTGCAGCTTCGGACCGGGTGACACATGCCAGTGACAGGAGCATATCCTGGGGACAGAAACCAGCCTTTGACCCATGACACTGACTTGAAACGCCCCCCCCACCCAAGACCTGAGAAGAATCCAGGGTTATTTTCTCCTCTCTTTCTCCCAGGACCACAGCACCACCACAGGCTCCTCTTTCCTGGCAGAGGCCAGCCCAGAAACACCAAGAGCAGACAGTTGTGCCCCAGCTCAGCTGCATTACCTTGCATCCCAGCAGGCCCAAACTCTTGCCTGGTTAAGAAGATGGCATGATCGTGGTGCTCGGAGTGGTTGGGGTCCCACTTCTGCTGCTGATAGGCCCAGCGGCAAACGTTCTCCAGGCTCCTCGAGGGGTTCCCCCTTTCAATCAAGCTGATGGACTGAAAGAGCAACACCTTAGGCCCAGGAGCTCCTGAAGGCAAGAAACTCAGAGCCAGCAGGTCCCCATTGCTCTCCTCCTCATGCCCCAGCAGCCACGGCAGCCTCCTGACCTCTGTCTCCGCAGCCCTTGACGTGACTCACGGGGACTGGACAGAGAAGGTGACGGTGGAGAAGGGGCTGGGAGCCTCCTCACCTTGGCATAGCCCAACATGATCATCCGGACCAGCACGACGTTGATGTGCACACCCAGGGACTCGTCGTGGTAGATTTCATTCACCTGAGGACAAGAGGCAAGAGTTCACAAGGGCACCTCCAAGGCCACCTCGAGGTTGTTTCAAGAGCTTCGGCCACCACGGTCTTCTCCACGAGTCTCCAATTGCTTCCATGGGGGGAGCAACTTCCCACCGGCACAGTACCTGACTTCTCCTGGGCTCCTCTCTGATGGTCAAGGCTCTACCTCCAAACATAGCACCTTGCTAGGGATTGTGCAGCCAGAAACGTGCAGGGAGATGACAAACAGGCACAGATGTCATCCCAGGTGACAAACACTTGCTAACCCCCCAGGACAGGCTGTGATAAAGCAGGTTTGAGTCTGTCCCTCTGCAGTTCCTCTAGAAATCAGGAGATGGCCACGTGAAGGAAGGAGCAGACACCACTAGAAGGTTTGCTTTCCTTCCAAGAACCCTTGGGCTCTTGCAAAGAGAAAACCACATCAACAGCAGACACAATTTCCATCCCATTTCCCTTGGGATCCCCTCGGTGCTCCCCCAGGAGCCTCCCAAAGCCCTTCCCAGCCCAGAGCAGCCCTGGGGAGGGGACTCACGATGTTCATGAGGGTGAGGAGGTAGTTCTGGACGTGCTCCTTGCCGTGGAACCGCACAACAGAGTCATCCACCCCCAGCAGCACCTCCATGTTGTAGTCGTCGTCCCCCGCGTGCCGCCGTCTCCTCAGGCTCTCCTTGACCTGCTGCTCCAGGGCCCTGGACATGGAGCTCAGCTCCCCCAGCCCACCCAGGAGAGAATCTGCAAGAGAAGAGCAACACAGCCACATCTCCCAGCATTCCTCTGCAGAAACGTCCTCCTGCCCTCCAGAGCCACCACTGCTTTGGACAGAAGGAATCGGGAGCTCTGAGGAGATGACTCCAGGGCTGAAGGGCTGGCAGAGACCCCCAGACACCCGAGGACAACAATCCATCCAACCACGTGGTTCTAGAAAGGATCCCGTGGTTCTGATCTCAAAAGGCAGCACAGCCACAAGCTCCAAGCAACGGACAGCAGGGAACAAGTGCTTGGAACATCTCATGGTGTCAACCACGAGCTACGTCCTGCAGTAGGATCTGGGATGTCCTGTCACACTCATGGAGCATCCCCACTGCCCCTCTCCTCCAGTTAGGACAAGGAGACACAGCCCTTAAATCCACTGGGATCTTCCTGCTCCATGAACCCAGCAGAAGCAACCAGCGTCCCATGGACAGCCAGGAGAGGATGGGCCTGTCTTCTACTCGTGTTGGCTCAGACCCTAATGGGGCATTTCCCCAAATGATGGCACAACTTGAACCCCTTTTTCTCCACACCGATGAAAGCCGAGGCTGCGAGTGCACAAACCAGCCCTGAAGAGGTTTTCAGGCAAGACGCCCAGTAAGTCAGAGGTGAATTTGCTGGTGGAACCCCACCTGAGGCCACCCCATCAATGGGACAGCTGGAGATGGCTGCAGAGCTGAGGCAGAGCCTCCCACCTCCTGGAAGGCAACTCACTGTCAATCCCTGGCCAAGAAACACCCCACAGACCAACCCTCTGGTTTGTCTGCTTCCCAGAACCAGAGGCAAACACCCAGAACCAGCCCCAGAGCAGAAGGGACCATCGCTCCTGTTGGGGAGTCCCGAAGGGTTGGGTGGTCACNAGCCTCCTCACCTTGGCATAGCCCAACATGATCATCCGGACCAGCACGACGTTGATGTGCACACCCAGGGACTCGTCGTGGTAGATTTCATTCACCTGAGGACAAGAGGCAAGAGTTCACAAGGGCACCTCCAAGGCCACCTCGAGGTTGTTTCAAGAGCTTCGGCCACCACGGTCTTCTCCACGAGTCTCCAATTGCTTCCATGGGGGGAGCAACTTCCCACCGGCACAGTACCTGACTTCTCCTGGGCTCCTCTCTGATGGTCAAGGCTCTACCTCCAAACATAGCACCTTGCTAGGGATTGTGCAGCCAGAAACGTGCAGGGAGATGACAAACAGGCACAGATGTCATCCCAGGTGACAAACACTTGCTAACCCCCCAGGACAGGCTGTGATAAAGCAGGTTTGAGTCTGTCCCTCTGCAGTTCCTCTAGAAATCAGGAGATGGCCACGTGAAGGAAGGAGCAGACACCACTAGAAGGTTTGCTTTCCTTCCAAGAACCCTTGGGCTCTTGCAAAGAGAAAACCACATCAACAGCAGACACAATTTCCATCCCATTTCCCTTGGGATCCCCTCGGTGCTCCCCCAGGAGCCTCCCAAAGCCCTTCCCAGCCCAGAGCAGCCCTGGGGAGGGGACTCACGATGTTCATGAGGGTGAGGAGGTAGTTCTGGACGTGCTCCTTGCCGTGGAACCGCACAACAGAGTCATCCACCCCCAGCAGCACCTCCATGTTGTAGTCGTCGTCCCCCGCGTGCCGCCGTCTCCTCAGGCTCTCCTTGACCTGCTGCTCCAGGGCCCTGGACATGGAGCTCAGCTCCCCCAGCCCACCCAGGAGAGAATCTGCAAGAGAAGAGCAACACAGCCACATCTCCCAGCATTCCTCTGCAGAAACGTCCTCCTGCCCTCCAGAGCCACCACTGCTTTGGACAGAAGGAATCGGGAGCTCTGAGGAGATGACTCCAGGGCTGAAGGGCTGGCAGAGACCCCCAGACACCCGAGGACAACAATCCATCCAACCACGTGGTTCTAGAAAGGATCCCGTGGTTCTGATCTCAAAAGGCAGCACAGCCACAAGCTCCAAGCAACGGACAGCAGGGAACAAGTGCTTGGAACATCTCATGGTGTCAACCACGAGCTACGTCCTGCAGTAGGATCTGGGATGTCCTGTCACACTCATGGAGCATCCCCACTGCCCCTCTCCTCCAGTTAGGACAAGGAGACACAGCCCTTAAATCCACTGGGATCTTCCTGCTCCATGAACCCAGCAGAAGCAACCAGCGTCCCATGGACAGCCAGGAGAGGATGGGCCTGTCTTCTACTCGTGTTGGCTCAGACCCTAATGGGGCATTTCCCCAAATGATGGCACAACTTGAACCCCTTTTTCTCCACACCGATGAAAGCCGAGGCTGCGAGTGCACAAACCAGCCCTGAAGAGGTTTTCAGGCAAGACGCCCAGTAAGTCAGAGGTGAATTTGCTGGTGGAACCCCACCTGAGGCCACCCCATCAATGGGACAGCTGGAGATGGCTGCAGAGCTGAGGCAGAGCCTCCCACCTCCTGGAAGGCAACTCACTGTCAATCCCTGGCCAAGAAACACCCCACAGACCAACCCTCTGGTTTGTCTGCTTCCCAGAACCAGAGGCAAGCACCCAGAACCAGCCCCAGAGCAGAAGGGACCATCGCTCCTGTTGGGGAGTCCCGAAGGGTTGGGTGGTCACCGGCACCAGGTTAAAAAAATCAGAACCCATCACTCCAAGCAGGGGAATTTCTTTCCCACCAGGTGGGACCTGTTCCTGCCCCAGGGAGAGGTCCAAGGCACAGCCTGAGCTCTCCTCGACACCCGACCACATCCCTCAGCTCTCCTGAGGAGCTCATTCTCTCCTGTCAGCAGCAATTCCCCTCCCAGGGGGGCTTTATCTGCCTTAAGCTTCTCCAAGTCTCCAAAGCCTCCTCCCCTGCCCAGGCAGAGCAGCAGGATGGAGCAAAGCTCCGCTTGGGGAGGGAGGATTTGGAGCTCAAAGCAGGAGAGAAACAACTCTGCCAGCTCTGGCTGAGGGAAGGGGTGGAGCTTGGGGGCTGCTGAGGAGGCATTTCTCCAGGCCACCAACGTGCAAGTCAAGGGGTCACCTCATTACCGACGGGGCAAACACCTCGTCACAACCCCAGGAGAAAATGTCCTCTGGGGAGAGGTGGGGCACGGCCACCGGCTGCTGGAGAAGTGCTGCAGGACAAGACCTTGGTGATGGCAACGTGCTGGAGAACCCAGAAAGGGCCTGGAGATGGTTTTCTGGGGGAGGGAAGGGACACGACCGCACCTCTCGCTGCCTCGTGCTGCCCCGAGTCCTCCTGAGCCTCCAAGAGCCTCAGCAGCCCATGAAGACCTCAAACTAATGGCCGAGCACTTTGGGGTCCATTTCTGCTCAAGTGTCTTTCTCTGGGCACAGGGATCGGTCCTGGTCAGAGAGGTTTGAGCAGATGAGAGGTAAAGGACACTCCTTGGGACAAGGGAAACTCCAACCAGATAGGAGAGGGGGAAAAAAACCCATAGTGAGGGTCATCAAGCACTGGAAGAGGGGGTGTGGGATCTCCAGCCTTGGAAATACCCACAACATGACGAGAGGATTCCCTGGTTCTGTGAGATGTTGGCACAAACAGGGGAAACTGAGGCACCGAGGGAACTGGGAGATGCCCCAGCAGACAGGACTGTGCAGATGGTCTCCAGACAACCTCCGGCAGAAGCCAGGTCATGAGAAACTCTGCTGAGCAACTTCAGACACCTCCTGTCTCCAAGAAACACTGCGGGGCCTGGGGAGGTGCTGGGGGAGGTCCCCAAAGCACAAAGTCTGCCCATTCTTCCACCTTCTCCTCCAGGGTTTCATTCCCAGGCAAGCAGGAGCAATTCCCAAATCAGTTCCTCCTCCACGTCTCCCACCTGGGACAAAGACACTGGGGGCCAGCTCCATGGCAACCCCACCAGCCACACAAGCATTTGGGTTCTCTGGGGAGAACTGAACCTCCTGCCAGGAGATAAAGGCTCCTGCTCCTTGGTTCCCACTGGGGGGAAGTAATTAGAGCAATCCTTTCCTCTGAGGTGCTCTCTGGGTGATGGGCTTGGCAGTTAACAAAGACAACGAGGATGTGAAGAGGGAGAACTTGGAGTAGAACAATCTCTAAGCTGGAGGTTTGTTGGCACCCTTGCACCACGGGAGTGCTGCAAGGTTCTGCTCACCCTCAACCCACAGATATTCAGAGAAAAATAATAAATGGCTGAGGAGGAAGGAGAAACGGAGCTCTCTGGGAGCAGAGGATGACCCAGAACCTGCCTCAGCAGCTCCCTGAGTCTCCCCACAACTCTGGAGGACCTGGACCAGGCTCCGGTGCTCCTGAGAAGCACAACCAGGGCTTTATCTATGTTCTGCCACCACAGCCTCCAACGTTCCTCTTGTTTTCCAGCTCCTTCACTCTCTGTCCCCCAGACCCTTCACCCCCAGCAGGGAATCTTTTCATTTCTGCTTCTTTTTGCCCTTGAGAATAACACAACATGAACACTGCTCACCATCCAATCGCTGAGGTGGGAAAGGACCTCTAGGATCCTCAAGTCCAACACCTCCCTGACCCTAGACCATACCTGCAGCACTCAACTCAAATGAGAAGCACAGACCTTTGGTGTTTTAGGACCCAAGACTTCAATACCTGCTTGCAAAATGTCAGCCCAGGGCAACCTACTCGGGAAAAGCCATTATTGATGTTCTCCTACCAGGCTCCTGATGGTTGATTCCAGCTCACTTCTGCACATAGATAGAAACTCTCAAGAATTCCCTCAAATGTAGACCAGGAATCAGGAGAATATGATGCCTCCTGAACATGCAGCACCAGTATTCCTGCTCCAGGCCATGAAACATGAGGAGCTGACTGGTTTTCACAGGGTTTGCTGGGTGACTCCTGCCTGACCCAGCTCTTCACCAGGAGAAATAATCAAGAGTCTCTTGTCCTCTCCCAGGGGGACAAACCCACTTGACCTCAGCGCTTCAAACCAGGGAACGGGTTTAAAGGGTGAGAAAATGCCCAAGCAGGATTGAACTACACAATAATCACCCCCAGATGGATCCACCACATGCTCTTCACCCCAGGACATGGCCAAATCTATCCCAACTGCCTCCAAACTGCAGGAATTGCAACCGTGGGCAAAATTCACCCCAAATTTGGCTGTTAGGTGAGAAGAAGCAGGAGCCCAGCTCAAAGAGGAGCTGTGTGGACACCTGAGCCTCAATAACCCTGGAGAACATTGAAGTCGTGTCTAGCAACGCCTCATTTCCCACCATTTCTTGCCAGCCTCCAGCCACCTGCAATAGATTTGCCCCCCCAGGGGTTCTGTACCTTCTCTGTGGACATCGGGGAGGGGATGGGGGGGATGCTGCCCCCCAGCTGCTCTCCTGTACACCATGTGCATCCTTCCCTTCTCCTCCTCCAGCTGCTGCCCTCTCTCCAGGGGCTCGATGAAGTATTCATCCTCATCAGTCCTGATCATGCCAGCCTGGGGAGGAAGAGACACAGCAGGTCAAGAGGGCAGGTGGGAGCCTGAAGAGCTGATGCTTTAATAACAAGTAGCAGGAGAGCTGGAGCACAAAACACTTGGGATTTCACTGCACTGCAAGACTCCAAGCACTGCTGGGCTTCCTCTGTGTGGACATCTTGGCAGGGCTGTCATCCCTCTGCATGTTCTTTCAGGGAAAAAGACTCCTTCTCAGGAGGAAAAGTCTCTTTGCTGGCCCCTGAATAGAAATCAGGGGAGGTGATGGTGAAGGACATCTAGGAACACACCTGAGGAAGCCTAAACTTGAGCTTTGAAAGCCACCAAACTTAGTTCCAGCTTGATTTTTCAGAGATGATCACAGGCCGGGCTTAGACAATCCACCAAACACAAGCAGAAAAGGTATAAAAGGTGTAAAAATCAGTATTTAAATAAAGATCTTCCAATTATCACCAACTGCTTCACCACAAGCTTTCCCTGGGGGTCTTCTTTCATCTCAGCAGCCTCAGCAGAAGGAATTTCTTCCTTCTCTCCGGTCTCAATCTCCCTCTTTTAGCTTCAAACCATCCCCCCCTGTCCTGTCCCAACAGGCCATGCTCAAAAAGTCCCTCCCCACCTTTCCTGCACACCCCTGGAAGGCCACCAGAAGGTCTCCCTGGAGCCTTTTCTTCTCCAGCCCAACCCTCCCAGTATCTCAGCCCCACCTTTTGGGGATTAGTGGCACAGACAGAAGGTGCCTCACTTGGTGCAGGGGATTTCCAAGCAAGAAGGAAGTGGTGGCCTAGGTTTTTTTCCCCAAAAGCATATTTCTGGAGCGAGACAGGAAAGCCCAGGCTGGAATCCTGGCCTGCTCTTAATTTCACTGCTTTTGCCTTAGAAATGAGCAAGGCTCAAGATTTCCATGAGCTGGTAGAGGATTTCTCTTGAGGTGTCCTCGTGGAACACCACGGAGTGCCCCAGCACAGGAGCTGGGACCAAAGCTGCCTGTTCTGCTGCAGCCAAAACTGGGAAAAGGGGGATTTTTTACAGTTTTAAACCTAAAGCCTTGAGAAAACCCCCTCCGAGGGCAGGGTAAAGGAAGGCAGCACCTCCCCAGCCAAACCCAACAGGGCTTAGGGGGGAATCGAAATGTGCAGGAGGCAGGAGCTGGGGCAGAGGAAAGAACCCTCCATTCAGGGAGAGCAGGGAATGATCCGGGCTGGTCAAGCCTCCAGTGAGGTCATTTCTAGGACAGGACATCCCCATCCCACCTCTCGGCTCATGTGCCATGAGACCTTCTCATTCTTTGAAGCCCATCTCCACCGCCCACCAAGTTCTGCTCCATCACAGGGGGAGATGCCACGTGCTGGGGCTTCAGAGGGGGGAGATGAAGAGCTTCCAAAATGGGAGCTGAGCCTCACGTTGGAGGCTCTCTAGATGGAGCAGGTTGGAAGTAACCCAAGAGGCAGGTTGGATTCCACCCAGGAGATGGACACAACTAGCGCGAAGATGCCCAAGAACTTCTCCCTTCCTCCTGGAGATGTCTCCAAGGCTCGGTTGGCTTCCTGGGGTGTGGGCAGAAGAGGGCTTCACCTCAGGAGCATCCTCTGATGGAGCCCAAGAGAGGTGCTGCCTAGCAAGGAGGAGCCTGTGCACGCCAAGTCTGGCTTCACCTTCCAGCAGCACCTTCCAGGAGCCCCCAGGAGGGACTCCCCAAGCCCAGGGCTCTCCTTGCAGCCCTCACCTCTCCCTCTTCCCCCCTGGCCAACCCCGGCTGTCTCACCCTCCATAGAAGCCCTATTGAGAAGCATCAAGAGCTCTGTGTTCCCTCCACTCCACATCCCAGCACGGGCCCAGCAGACACCAGCTCCTGCCAAGACAAACACAGGGGACTTGGCCAAAGGGGAGGGGCAGCTCCTGGAGCCAGGAGCTCCAGCCTCAACTTCTGAAGGAGTCCCTATAAACAGGCTTTGATAGCAGGAGGTGCTGCCTCTTCTGAAAACCCCAAAACCACAGTGGCCCTTCACCCTCTCTGTTGGTTTAAGGTGGGAGCAGCTCAGGGCTGCAGCAGGACCTGCGTCACCACGACCTGCT
Organism: Brachypteracias leptosomus; assembly: GCA_013401335.1. Classification (NCBI taxonomy): domain Eukaryota; kingdom Metazoa; phylum Chordata; class Aves; order Coraciiformes; family Brachypteraciidae; genus Brachypteracias; species Brachypteracias leptosomus. The sequence continues at coordinate 19,458 of VYZX01008984.1, forward strand.
GCCGGCTGCTCCCTCCCAAGGACCCAGAGCAAGGGCAACACTGCTGGGTTTATTGGGAGGGCCAAGAGGGCTGCTGGGTCCTTCACTGCCTCCTCCGCTTTGGGGGGGTTGGGGTTGATTCCTCCAAGAAAGCAGGAACCAGGCTGGGATTGGGACCAATTCTGAAGCCTCTGAGCGAGGAGCCAACTCCTGACCCCCCCAGGAAAGAGGAGGCAAAGTTCAGCAAGGAATTGATCAGCTGAATAAAGAATTACGGTCCTAAAAAAGGGTTAGAGACACGGTCCAGGGCTCAGGGAGATGGTGGGCAAGGCTTGGCCTTGGAGGTCTTCTCCAACCTAAATGACTCCATACCTCGTGTGGCTACTGCACGGCTCAATATAAATGATGCTTATTCCAAATAAGCAGCCAAACATCACACGTCTGGTCTATTTCTGACACCTCAGAGTCACCTGAAGTCCTTCTCTTACCCTCACTAACACCACGTGGAGATACACCAGGATTTGGACGATGTGGATCTAGATCTGCTGCCACCACGGGAAGCCACGAGCAGCCCAAGGTGCACCTTTAAAGCCATCTCAGAGATGGCACCATCAACCAAGGAGGGTCTCCAAGAGGTCCCCAGGGGCATCTCCATCACCTCCATCACCCAAGGGGCTCCAGGTCCCCAGCACCAAGCTCCACCTGGCAGGGCAGGGGGAAAGCTGCCCAAAAGGACACACTTCTCCTGCTGCACATCTCCTGGGTGGTCAAGTATTTATGGCCTCCACATGCTTGGCCTCTCACAAAACACTGCACAGGAGAAGAATGCTGGAAAAAAAGTCCTCTGGCCCCTCTGCAGGAGCAGCTGGGACTGAGAGAGCTGCTGGGTGCCCACCAGGAGCTTTGCAGATCAACCCCATCCTTCCCTCAAGGACGGACCTCCAGCCTCATGGACCTTCTGAGGCTTCCTGGGCACCACTTTGGAGGTAGAACATCAGCACTGGCAGCTCCTCCAGCACCAGGAGCCTTGGAGATGCTCCCAGGAGGAATCCTACGGCTCATTTGTCCTCCTTGGAGGAGGGATGTGGGATCCAAGCCATCTTGTATCTGAGGTTCTACCTGTCTCAGAGCTCCTACCAGGACATTTCAGGAAGAACCAAGAGCTCCTGAACCATTTTAATCCAACTTCGTGAAGATGATTAAACATCCCAGAGCAGCGTGAAGGATTTCTCCCTAAGAAGGAATTCACCCATTAATTTACCAACATTAAACCCAGTTTTCAATCAAATTAAATATTCAGACACTCAATTCTCAGCTGAATTATTCACACAGCACAAGTTTGTGACTCATCATCCAACACCAGATTTTTAAAGCAAAAAACCTCCTTTTCCATACCAGCCTTTCTTCACCTCAAGCCCATTGAGCACACTCAGCATCACCTGAATATTAAAATCTGAATAATAACAAATCACCACGAGATTACCAACAGAATTCAGCTTTTCAGCCTCTAGAAACACCCCTCAGAAAATTCCTTTCTGCTGCCATTTCTCATGCTTGGTCTTAATCCAAATGCTGGGTTTCTTTTTTCATTAAAAAAAATAATTTAAAAATCAATGGAACCCCTTAAGAGCTGCCTGAAAACAAACTGGGATTTGATGTGGAAAAATGTGTCTCTATTTTTTGTTCTTGGAAAACCTGCCCAGACTGATTTTTCAGGGCAAAGCTCCTTGCAAAGCTGGCAGGGAAAGGGCTTTGTCCTCAAAGAAGGAGCTGTGGTTTGAAAAGAGCACTTAGTAAAGGCTGGAAAGTATGTCGGGAACATGCTCAGTGCAGGAGGATCTCCCCCAGCAGAAATATTTCCTCAAAAAAAGGACATCTGAGAGCCTTCAGAGGAGGGGAAAGAAGGATTGCAAGTGCTGGATGCTCCAAAACTACAAAGCAAATAAAAGAGCCCCCAGTGATTGGTGTGATTTATTCAAGTCATAGGAGGAGTCTGTGAAAACTAAGTTTAAAATGCAAATAAAAGCAAATATTTCACCCCATTAACAGCAACCAAGTGCAAGGACCTCCTGGTGGAAGGTGAGGCCAGGAGGGGGAGTGGATGGACTGGGACTGCAGAGCCTGGATCCGAGGGGGATGATGGGGACGTGGTGTGACCCCCAGAAACAGGGATGAGGAGGATGAGTTCCTCCAGCAGACAAACCTCTCCTGTCTCCCTGCTGCTCTTCCCTTTCTCCTCCACGCCCAGCCCGGGGGGTTTCTGCCCAGCCTTGTCCCTCACCCCCCCCCACCCTCAGCCCACGTGTCTCCCAGCTCCGATTCCAGCTCAAACGAAGGGGAGCACAAAATAAACCCCCCCCCCAACAAAGAGCCCCTGCTGAATATGGCTCCTGGGGCTGCCCCTGAGCCCGGGCTCCACCATCAATGAGAACCTTGAGAGAGGTCCCAAGGGTTGAGCTTTGGGAGCTCGGGGCTATTTCAGGAGGTGTTTACCCTCTCTGGGTGAGAGACAAGTGGCACCACAGGAGAGGGGGGGCTGAGAGCCCCATTGACGTGTGCTCTGGCTGCTCCCAGGGCTCCACACAACCCACACAACCTGCTTTTTATGACTAAAACCATGGAAAGGGGTTGGACGTGGTCATTTGGAGGAGCTCAGAGCAGTGACCCTCCAGGAAGAAATCCAGTTAAGGAGTGGGTGCTACCTTGGGAGCCAAGCAGCAGCCCTGGACAAGCCCCTGGCTGGCCCTGGAGCAACCTGCCCTTGGAGCAGCTCTGCATGCCCAGCACCCTTCAGAAATAAACCATAAACAAGTCTGGAAGTTGTGGCAATCACAACCTGGGGAGTGTCTCAATGAACCCTCAATCAGTCTCTCCAATCTAGAAGGAATCACAGACCAGGAGGGGTTGGAAGGGACCTCTGGAGATCATCCAGCCCAAGCTTCTAGAGAAGGCAAGAGGCCAGTCAGGGGGTTGGACTTCTTAGCATCGTATTTTCCTCTCCATTTCCCTTATTTATGGGGTTTTTTTGGTCTAAACCCACGCCAAGTGTAACCCCAGGATGGTACCACCATGATCTCAGTAAAACCAGGCTGGGGAGCTCCTCTGGGTTTCAGACAGACACATCCAGAGGGATTATTTAGCAGGTTTAAATCTGTGTTAGCCCTAATTTCTCCGTGCTGCTAAAGGCACCACTCTGAAGCCAAATGCAGGATTAAAAAGGGGATTTTCCCCTCCCTTTTTCCTGGTCAAGCCTCACCAAGGCATCAATGGAGAAGGAACTCTCTGGCAGGAGGGATCTTCTCCAGGACTTTGGCTTTTGTGCTCCATTTGAAACATACCCAGCATCTTTTTCCACGTGGAAAAACTATTACCCAAACCCATCCCATCTTTCCATGCTAGGAAAGAGATTTGGGTGGCTCCCTCTACCCTGGCCCACGTTGAGTCCATGGTACTACCCTGTGTCCACTCAGCTTTTCCTATGAGCTGGAACTAAGGCAGAAGGAGCTGCACAAGGCAGAAAGTGCTCAAAAGGGTGGTTTCCAAGCAGGGCTTGGAGAAGACTCCACCAGGCAGCTTGGGTTGAGGAGAGCAAAGGTGATGGTGACTGATGAGTGCTTAACCACCCTCCTCCTCTAACAAGAAGCACAGAATGGTTTGGGCTGGAAGTGACCTCCAAAGACCATCTAGTCCAGCCCCCCTACAAGAAGCAGGGACATCTCTACCTAGGGCAGGCTGCTCAGAGCCCCATCAAGCCTGACCTTGAATGTCTCCAGGGATGGGGCCTCCACCACCTCTCTGGGCAGCTCATTCCAGTGACCAACCACCCTTCTATTAGGGAACTTCTTCCTACTGTCCAACCTTCTCCTAGTCCAGTCCCTCCAAGCATGGAAAGCACATGAAGAGCTTCTGCTGGGTAAACTGGAAAACACAGAGTGGCAAAGACCTCCAGGATCATCAACTCCAACCCTTGTCCAACATCTCCCTGACCCCCAGACCATGTCCTGAAGCTCCACATCACCTTGTTTGTGGAACCCCTCCAGGGATGGGGACTCCAGCACCCCCCTGGGCAGCTGGTCCAGGGCCTGACCACTCTGCCAGTGAAGGAAGAAGACACCAACTCCTTCACTCTAATTAACCAGACACACGACACGAGCAGCTTGTCAGCCACATGGCCACCTCTGCTGAAGCTGCTGCTCTCCTCAGCTAATCCCAGTTAATCCAGTTTATTGTCCTCATGTGCTGGCTCACTTAGACAAGAACTTCAGTCAGGATTACTGCTAAACCACAGCTCTCAACCCCGGGGCCTCAGAACCACCTCTGGAGCTCTGATGGGCTGTGCAGACCCAGCACGCTGCTGCTATTCTCCTAAAAAACCCCCCGAACCCACCCAAAACACCCCAAAGTGACCTTTGCCCACCTGCTCACCACCAGAACCTCCTCCCTTGAAGCAAGGGAAGCTGAGGAGCTCTGGTTGCTCCCATCCCCACGCCCAGGGATGAGATGTTGGTGCCATCACCCAGGCAGGTGCCCCGGGAGGTGGGGGAGCTTTGCCAGCCAGTACTTAGCACAACATGGAACCAAATCCTTCCCGAGCAGCACGTGATGGGAAGAGGGCAACCCATTCCCAAGAAGGGAGGCTTGTTGCAGCCTCGTTCATATGACTCCTCCGCTGAGCAGCCACCGCGTTAATCTCGCTGGAGGTTGCAGCAGGGCTGGGGCTCCTTGCAGAGCACAAGGTGGGCATTGTTAGCTCCATCCACCACATGATTCAATTAAGGAATGGTCTGTGTGCTCTCTATATGCCCAGCTTCTCAATGTGGGGTTTGTGTACCCGGCCCAGGGCTGCACCCACCACCCAACATCACCCGTTCCCAGCCCACGTGGCCACTGCCGTGTGGAGAAGGGACCCTTCAGAGACCTCAACCACGCCATGCTCAGACAGCACCTCCTGATGAGACAGGAACTGCACGTCAGGAAACAGAAATCAGGCCTGGTTTAGAAATGAACCCTTGGAAACTTCAACCTTCGGCTATTCTTGGGCTCCAGGGCAGCCACCACTTTGCCACCAGCGACCATCTGGATGCCAAATCCTACACTCACTCACCAAAAGGCTGCCTATTAAGCCTTAAAATTACTTAATCACCAATTATTAATATTCATTTTCCCACTGGTAACACCTCATGGAAGGAAAAAGGAAAGCCAGCAAAGGCTAGGCTTGATTTCTCTCTCTCACACCAGAGATATGATGGATTTTCCTCATCGAGCAGAGAAATCACCCCAGAATAAAGCAGCAGGACTGGTCATTTTTGGTTACAGGACACCACCACGTTCTGAGGCATCAGGGCTGCACAGATCACCACCTACTGAGGCATCTTCCAAGGGATTTAAACAACAAACTTCTTAAAATTCTACCATTACCACCGTGCAGTCAGAAGCAATGAAAGCCACGTCCAAAGAGGAGAAACCCCAGATGTCCCCACCATGAAATGAGCCTGAACCAAGCCTTACCAGACCATCACAGTTGCTGATAGCCACAGAAGCTCCGGGCATGTCCGTGATGTCCCCCACGTAGGCGCAGTTGCTCCACAGGGGTTCTCTTCTCCACAACCTCCCAGCAGCAGCTCCAGCTTCACTCCCGTTCCCACTGTCCACAGAGTCTTCATACCACTCCACCACGGCCTCGGGGGCCACCAAGCGGGTGTTGGGCTTCAGCCTGAGGTGGAACTGCCTCCCGAAGGCGGTGATGTTGAAGTAGAGGCGCCTGGGGCTCGGGGACACCTCCCTGGGTGACCTTCTCTGGTGACCTGCAGAGAGGATGGTGGAGACGAAGGTTCCGTCTGCATCGGTGCTGATGGGGATCACCAACCCGTAGGGCCTGGCTCTGCTCTTCCGGAGATCTGCCAAGGGAAGGAGCCCAAAGCAAAGGACAATTACAACAGGAGCATGGACAGAGCCTGCAGAGCGCCTGTGCAGCTGCCCGGGAGAAAGAGAAACGCAAGGACACCACAGGTCACTGTCTCAACTGCCATGGGCTGCTCCAGGGGCAGCTCAGCTCATGGAATCGTGGAACGGTTGGCTTGGAAGGGACCTTAAAGGTCCAACCCCCCTGCAGGGAGCAGGGACAACTTCAACTAGAGCTCAGAGTCTCCTCCAACCTCACCTGGGATGGTTCCAGGGATGGGGCAGCCACCACCTCTCTGGGCAACCTGGGCCGGGGTCTCAGCACCCTCAGCATCAACAATTTCCTCCTAATCATCTAAATCTACCTTGTTTCTTTTACTGGTGCCTGTTCAGCCCCTACACCAGGTGTGCAGGACCCCTCTTGCCCCATCTCCCCTTCCACAGTCCCCAGCTGGAGCTGCTCCACCAAGTCCAGCTGAAGAACAACAAAAACCTGTGTGGTTTGTGGAAGGACAAGGGGACAGTGCCACTGGCCCCACCAAGGTGCAGTCAACACCTACCCTACCACTTGTTATCATCAAATAATACTCCTGTTACACTCTGAGGACACCTAAGGAAGAAGAAAAGTGTCTGACACATCATCAAATTAATTGAAGTATGATGAGGAGGGACCTCTGCTGAGATGGATGAAGATGAAGAGCCACACTCTTCACACAGGACTTTCCAAACCTGGCCCTAAACCCTGTGCTCTATCACACCAGCAAAGCCCTCAGAGCACTAATTAAAGCCTCTTGCTGCACAGCCCTTGACCTGTACCCTGAAAACAGCATTATTAGCCTAAGAGAGTGGAAATCGTGGGGATATTTGGTGTTTCACCCCCTAAAAAGAGGAGACAGGTCAAGCTGCTGCTGTAAGAACACAGCCCAAGCCTCAGACCTCTGAATGAGACTGTGTGAGAGTTAAAAATAATACAGAAATAAAGATTCCTCCTCCCAGGAGAACTCAAGTAGCAACAGAGGGGTTTTTACTGGCACTGGGTAGCTCGGATGCTACCACCAAGCCCCACTGAGAATTCCCCAAATAAATATACTTAATTAAATGAGCTCCATTTTACCTGCTCCCAGTGTGAGAGAAAAAGCTCAGAAAAAGTTCCTCTCCTCTCCTGGTAGCAGTGGCTGCTGATCTGAAGAAGCTCAAGCACTCAAGGAGTAACTTTAGCAGGAAAATACTCATTTAACTGTGTTTTTTCCCCCAAACCCTCTCAATCCACAGCTCTGAATCCTCCAGCAGCAGCCAACTCAACCTACAGGATCAGGCTCTAAAGCTGTTATCCTAATTAGGGCATTATCCCTGGGATAATTCCCATCTAAAACACTGGGAATTCCAATCCCTGTCTCCTCAGAGAAGGGGCTAAATTAATACCCTAAACTCATTTTTATTAATTAGCCCCTGGGCTGATGGGTTGTAGATCTTAATTGGGTCAGAGTGAAAACCCAGCTCCTTCATTCCCACACTGACATCTCTCTTTTCACCTCACTGGGAGTTTTTGTGGCTTTCTGGGGTTTTTTTTTTTTTTTTTGAAGTAGGATGTTCAGTGCCAGAGCCCACAAGGTCTTGCAGCAGAATTCCCAGACCTTCTAAAAACCCCCTAAAAAGTAAAGGTATTGTGCCAGCCACGAGAAGGCAGGAACAGAGAGTGGAAAACCCTGATTTTTTTTTTTTTGAGTCAGCCCAAGTCTTTTGCAGAAATGCTGAGCTAGAGGAGGAAATGCCTTTTGTTCAAAGCAATCAGAATTAAATGTGACGTGCCTGAAGACACCCCAGCTCCTCCACTGCTCAGGAGCTGCTCCCCCAGCTCGAGGTGCTCCCTTTCCTGGCCTAAATCCCAGCCTTGATCTCTTCTGCTAACCCAGGGCTTGCAGGAATCAAAAGCAAAAGCACTTCCCTGCATTTTACCACTCATTTCTTTTTTTTATTTTTAAATCTGGCTTGCAAGTGCTGCTCCAGTTGCACAAGGTTTAAATGGAAAGGAAGCACTTGAGAAAGAACATCCCATTCTTTCATTGGGTGCCAGAACATCATTAGCTAGAAAATGCCTCCGAAGAGGCTGCCCAGGCTCCTTTTTTCCCCCTCAAACACACATGGAACTGCACAATTAACACCCCTGGTCGTCTCTGCAGACAACAAGAGGTGCAGAAGTCTTAAATTTTGTTGGGGTTCGCTTTTAAATCACCTGAAATAGGAATAATTGCCACGAAAAGCTGCTCGTGGGGCTGTCCACAGCACAATCCCAAATCACAACCAACCACTTCTAAAGGATTTCAGAACCACAGCCCAAATGGAAAAGGAGGAATTTCTCAAAGTCCCAATTATTCCCATGTCTAAATTACATTTTTCCCTGCCTTAAAACCTCATTTATAGCATCCATTATTCTGATTATTTTCTTGCTCACCCTGCATATAAATAAATCCTGGTGCCAGGACTCTGCAACAGAGACTTGGTCCCTCTCTTCTGCAGAACCACCACTGAAATCTCTATTTGGCTGCCTTTAGGTGGCAGAAACACCCAGAGAGAAGAGACAGAAAAGGAGGGGGTGGATTTTTTGGGCACTGCAAGTGCTGGATGACCAAAAGGAAGGGAAAAGGGGCTCCAATGGTGTAACCCCAACCTCGTGTCCTCCTTCCTTCACTGTCCCAGGAGGAGCTCAAGAGGCTGAGGCAGGACAAGAGAAGCAGCACCAGGAGTGACAAGGGGACAACCTCCTCCCTCTATCTCCAATACTGTTTAAAAAAAGAACAAACCAACAAATCCTATATGCTTTAATTTGTCCTAAGTGACTTTGCAGGCCAGGAGCAAAGAGCAGCTGCTGCCAGCAACCAGCCCTGGGCCAAATCAAAATGTACAGCACCAATGCAGAGTGACACTTAATAGGGCCTGGAAAGTAGGGCAGCCCCTTTGCAGGGGATCCTAGAGCAGGTCCTCCTTGAAACTCTACACTAGTGAAGCCAGACTTGCTGAAGGAGCACTCAGGGGATCAAATATTGCTTTAAATAATTAACAGCACAAAAGCGTGGGGTGCATCCTGGTGACCCCAAGTGCTAATGAGCTGTTTGTGCTCTGAAAACATCGATTTTCCTCACCACAGCACCATCGATCCCTGGAAGGCAGAGCCTGGTAACCCTGCCAGCCCGACCCCAAAGCCACCCAGCTGGTCCTGAGCTGCTGGGACACTCAGCACCATGGTGTGGTGGGGCTGTGAGCAGATGGACCCAGCAGATCTTCACCTGCAAGAGCCTGTCCCACACTGAGCTGGTGCTGGGGGCTCTGCAGGGGGTGTCCGAGCCCCCCTCTGCCACCTTCCTCTGAAGGAAAAAGTTAAAGGCAAGAAGAAAGTTCTTTTCCAGATCCAGGAATTTTTAAAAGGCACATTCCTCTCTAGCTGCTGGTTTCTGAAATTCAAATACGAGCCATTCCTCCTGGAAAGCCCAGGATCAGCACAGCCCTGGAAAAAGGGCCCGGCTGCCAGGCAGGTTTAAATGCACCTCCCTGTCCCAGCTCCCAGTGCTCACTGGTGGAAACCAACCTAAGCCCAGGAGAACGCGGTGCCAGGACTGAAACCCAGACGAGGCCTCCAAAATGCAGAGGAATACTCCAAATTCTTTGCTGAGCGAAACCTCCCAGCAAAAACCTCAGCACTGGAGGTGCAGTGGGAAGCAGAAGGGCCCGGGGTCCATTCCCACCGCTGCTGCTCCTCTCCTTGACCAGCTCCTCCACAACAGACACTGTGAAGACCCTGCCCAAGAGAGGAGGCAACTCCTCCTCCTCTCCAAACTGCAGAAATGCAGACAGAACATCTAACCCAGAGCTGATCTCCTGGGATATTCCGAGGGCTACTCTAAGCATGCTGCAGCTCTCAACTTTTTTTAAGATTTCAGCAGCATCAGGATGCAAACAACTCATCAAATCCAAGTCGTGCCACATCAGCAGGAAGCTACAAATGCTCCTGGGTGGTACCAGTGGGGGCTGTCCAGAAAATGAACTTATTTCTTTTATTTCCATTTCCACAGCAGCAAGAACACTTAAAAAGACTTACCTATTTGGATCTGTTGTTCTCTACCAGCCTGTGGAAGAGAAAAAAACCCACATATATCAAGCGGTTAGTGTAAGTACTGTGTGAGGGGAGACAGCAGAAGGCTGGAAATCCACTTGGGTCTCTATTGCACCATTTGTCACCTCCCTCCTTTGGTGGCATTTCCCCCCCAGTGAATCAACAGCTGCTCCCAGCGAGACACCAACAGAGCCAGCTGGACATCAACGGAGCTGCTGAGAATCCCCCTTCTAGGGACCGGGAGGAGCTCGGTGGCTCAAGGATGCCCATGAACACCAGGGGTGCTGGGCTGGGGGTGTCTTGGTAGCTCCCCCCTCTTTCCCGTGCCATAAACGGGGAAAGTCAACTAGATTTTGGGGACAGCCCGAAGCCAGATCATCACCACAGCGGCACCGGCTCTGGATGCTCTGGATGGAGCACCGGGGATGCTGCGGGATGGGGCAGGGACCAGGGATGGGGCTCACACCGGGATGGGGCTCGGTCCCAGGGATGCTGCAGGATGGGGCAGGGACCGGGGATGGGGCTCACACCGGGATGGGGCTCGGTCCCAGGGATGCTGCAGGATGGGGCAGGGACCGGGGATGGGTCTCACACGGAGCATGGGGCTCGGTCCCGGGGATGCTGCCCACCCGGTGCCCGCTCCCAGCTCGGTGCCAGCCCGATGCCNCTCTCCGTGTCCTTCTGGGGGCTTTGGAGCCGTGTGCCTCAGGTTGTGGAGTGTTTGGGGTTGGAAGGGGACCTTTAAAGGGCTGCTGGTTCCATCTACAGCTTCCCCAGCCCTTCATCCCACCAGCAACCATCACCTCCAGCAGCTTCAGAGCTCCCCAGCCTCTCACAACACACCTCAGCCTCCATAATTCCTGAACCCAGGGCTCTGCCACCCTGCTGACCCCAGGCAGTGCAGTGAAAGATACGGAGATGGCTTCTCCAGAGACAGAAACCATAGAATTGTAGGATTTGAAGGTTTGAAAAGCCCTCTGAGAGCATCAAGTCCAACCACGGCCACCAGACCGTGTCCTGAAGTGCCGCCTCTACACACGAACCCCTCCAGGGATGGGGACTCCACCACCTCCCTGGGCAACCTCTTCCAACACTTCATCACTTGCAATAAATAAATTTTTCCTCGTATCCAACCTCAACGTCCCCTGCTGCAAGTTTGGGCCACTTCTTGGACAGATTCAAATCAGGAAGGTTGAGATCCTGTCAAGCCCTGGCTACATGATCATGCACCAGGAGCTTTCACTCATTTTATCCAGCTCAGGCGCAAGCCAGGGACCAATTTTAGAAACGCACAAAATCAGGTTTTTCTATCAAGTTGTGTGCCACACCCTCAGGTGGTTGAACTTCCCCAGATCAGCTCCAGAAGTTCCTCAACATCAAATAAAGAAAGATAAGCACCAGACAGACCTGGAGGCCAGGGGGGATATTCTGGGTGGGGGTCTTGGAGAGCGAAGAACCAAAGTTTGGTGGAACAAACATAATATATATAAATAAGAGATTAAAATGAGATGTCTTACCTGATGAGAAAGGCTCTGGGTGAAATCTCAGTGCAGCAGAAGTGCCTGCAACACAAAACAATTTCCAAGTGAGTTTTAATGAGCACAAGAATTCCAATGGGGACATGTCAAAGAAGAATATTCCTTCTGTGGAGCCAAGAGAAATAAGAACCAAGGAGGTTTTGCAATGCTATTTAAGACAAGCTTCCAAATACTGATTTTTTTTTAGCTCCTAGTAAACACACCCGTAACATCTAGGAATAAAAATGCTGAAATTTGGCTCTCAGAGCCTTCCTTTAACAACCAACCCACGGGGGCTCAGGTTCTCCTCCACGTTCTAAGCTGGGGGAGGCTGGAGAGCTGAGGGTCTTGTTGCTGTGAAACCAGAGCACGTGCCCATGCCCTGGGCTGAAGGGAACTTCTTGCTCATAAAATTCATGAGTATTTGCATGTGAGTGATGCCCGAGGTCCCATTCAGGGGCTGGAGCCCCATTGTGGGGAGCATTGTGAGTGCACACAATGGGAAGGCCACACACAAAGACCTTTCTCTGGGGCTGTACTCACACTACTGCAGAAAAAAAACAACCCAACCAAAAGCCTGGGTAGATGACAACCCAGTTTTATGCTCTGAAATGGAATCCCAGCCCTCCTTGCTTGGCTACTTGTACCACTCCCTTCTGCCCTCCAGGCCATTTGTCACCAGCCCTGCTAAGGAAGGTGCCACAAGTGGCCTCAGATGCTACCAGCAGGTTGGTGTGTTGGTATTGCCACCATCACCTAGAAGATGACCCCATCTCCAGCTATGGGACAATGACCTTTATCAAAATACCCAAAGACACTTGGGATTCTTAGTAGCAAAGACCTGCATCTGAAAGAAAACCAATATATTTAAAATCTGAAGGGAAGACAAGGGCTTAGCCCATCACTAGTCAGTATAAAACACCTTAGGAAAGCTCAGTATTTTTTAGGGGGCTTCTCAAACCCTTTGGGCTGTGCTGGTGACTCCTCTTGGATCTCCTGCAGTCCTGGAACTCCTTCTCTTTACTGGTAAATCCCTGTTTCTAAGCACCCCAAGTACCTCAAGGTGCCTCCTCTTCCCAACGCCCAGCACCTGAGGTGGCTTGGGGTGAACTCAGCCTCAGCTGGAAGTCCAGATGTGGCCACATCAAGACCAGATGAATGAGTTTGAGCTGAGGTTTGGACTTTTGGGGCCCTGAGTGCTCACAGCTGTCCAGCTTAAAGGCAGCTGAGGAATCTCTGCAGCACCTCAAGTCCATGGTATCCCCTTCAGGATGCACGAGGGATTTCTCCTTGGACCAGTTGAAGGCACTATGCTACTAACCAGCCCCGTGACGTGCACAAGTCCTGCAAACCCAGGTTCTGGTGGTGCTCTGAGCTCCCTGCAAAGTGAGGTTTCCCTGCATCCTCTCCTCATGCTGCTGAGATGCAGCTCCAGGTGCTGCAGCCACCCCTCAGCCCCGCCAAAAAGGAGCTCCCCGAGACATTCCTGGAGCTGTCCCTCCACATCACAGCCTTGCAGATGGGCTTAGTCACCACCCAAACACCCAGCCCCTTGGAAAGCCTGACCTCAGGTCTCCTTTTATCCTGGGATGCTGATGTCAGCCCCGAAACATCCCGCAGATGCTGAGTCAGCATCTGTTCAGAGCTGGCTGCACCAGGTATTTCTTTGTTCTCCCCATCTCAGAAGGGATGGGAGAGTGGGAAAGGAAGCCCTGATCCCTGGAAACATCATCACTAGCATCCCATCCAGGACTGAGCCCTTCCCTTGGCTCCTGGCTGCATCCCAGGAATACAAAACAGGAGCAGCCTCTTCAGATTTCACCCTTTTGGGGGATTTTTTAACCCATTCTGGCGTTCTCACTCCTCTCGGCCACGCTCTGGAGCTGAGCAGAGACTCAGTTCACCACTAGTGAGTTACTAGTGAAACTGGGTGCTGCTGTTACCTCTTAATTACCATTGATTGGTTTATGGAGCAATATTACACCATCTATCTGTAAAGTGATCTAAAAAGGTGGGTTTTGAAGGTTTCCCTTCATAATTAAACGATTTCATCAAGTCACAGGCAGGAAGGATGAAAAAAGAGCCCCTGGGGAGCTGAGCAGCTGAGATAGGGCCAAGATCTTCAGCAGTTCCAGGGGTTTAAAAAGTGAATTTCCCAATTTAAAGGAAAGCTTGATGATATTCTGAAATGGATCCTGACTGGAATTCCATTTTCCAATAAAATAATGCCTGCCTGTTACTCGTTTTTAATACCACTGCTTCCTTTTATCAGGTTTAATCCTGCTCCTAAGGGAAGCCTGGGAAAACTCTGACCAATTTCCAGCACCACAGACTCAAGGAAAAGGAAATATCACTAAGGAACTCATGTGCTAAGCATAAAAAAAAAAATAAATTACTCACTCTGACTTATTCTGAAGTTAGAGATGAAGGTTGTTGGGTGTAGGAGACTCTTCACCTTGCTGCCTTTCCAAAAAAAAACCACCAAAAGGAGGGAAGGTGGAACTCAGGAGAAGCCTGTGATGAAAACAGAGAGAGAAGAACCATAAGGGATCATATATAAGCAGCATTTCGACAATTTTTAGTGCCTACAGTTCCTATTTCCCCATTTATGCTTCTCCCTTCCCATATTTTTTTGCACCCTCGGATCATCCTCAGGTTTCCTCCATGGAAAAAGGAAAAACACTAAAATATCATCCTGTGCTCTACTGACCTACCAACTTCTGGAGCTGACATTGGTTGGACATAGACGGAGCAGCAGAAATTGTAGAGGTTGACGTTGGTTGGACATAGAAGGAGCAGCAGAAATTGCAGAGGTTGATGTTGGTTGGACACAGAAGGAGCAGCAGAAATTCCAGAGGCAGAGGAAGCAGCAGAAATGGCCAAGCCAGGCTTGCAAGCACATCTCAACTCTTCACCAGGACTTTGATGTACGAGTGCAGGCATCTGAAATGCAGCCACAAAGAGTGAGTCAAAAGACCACATGGCTGAGACATGTTGCCTCAGGAGGAGCTGTGGTCTGGGCTGGCAGATGACAGTCTAGAAACTGGGATCAGCTTTGCAAGCTTTCCAAAATTCCTGCTTGTCCCTCACTTTCTCTTCGGGAGGACTTAATTCAACCAGTTCCCTCTCGTACTTTTTAAAAAAAAAAGGAAAGAAAAAAGCAAAAAAAAAAAAAGGGAAAGCAAGAAAAAAGGGGAAAGCAAAAGCACTTTCCAAAAGGACTCCACAATTCTCACGGGGAGCTGATCATCAGCTCCAATTAGCCCCTGGCAGAGGAGCCTGAGCAAGAGCACATCCCAAACTGTTTAGTCTAGACTAAACCAGGCTGGAATTCTGCTCAGCCCAGACCTCAGCCCCCCAACCACCACCACAGCCTGGCTCCTGCTCCAGGCACCCTTCCTTATCTGCTCCTGGTGCTTCTCCTACCCACCAGACTCAGGGCAAGATGTTGAAAGGCACAAGGGTGTGAAGCCTGGTTGATGATTGTAGGTAATAATTTGTTAATGGGATGGGTAACAAAGCCCCCACCTTTATTGCTACAAGTACTGGATTTGCCCCAAATTAAGTGGCTTGACTTAAACCTGACTTGCTCCTAAGGTACCTTTGGAAGAGTAATTCTTTAATTTGTATTTCTCCCTATTTTTTAGACACACGGTGATCCTGCAAGTGAAATAATCTTTGATTAGAATAATAAAGAACATTAAGCAGAGTACAGCAATAAAATACAGCACTGCTTTGGAATAAATGAGAATATTCCTGGCAATTCTTACCTGAGTGACACACGACTTGTGAAATCCTCTGCTTGGGGTTTCCCAAATATCTTATGGGTGGCTGGTGACATCATGGAGCAAACTCCCCTTCTTAATTACAGCCCCATCAATTACCAGTATTTGGATTTCCTGCTGTAAACTAGGCTAGGCTGGCAGCTTGATTTCCTTCACACATGAGGGTATTTGAGATTAAAAATAGATATTTAATATGCTTTGCCTTAAAGGTGGAGTTTGCATCCGGGAGGTGGTGGCTTGGAGAAGTTCAATGCTCACAAGTGCCCTCAAATTGAGGCAATTTCCTGGGAAAACAAGCCCTGAATCCCTCTTGGGAATGTTGACTGGATGCATTGATGAATTTATGGGATGCTCTGAACTGCTCCCGTGAAGATGGCACCAGGAGGGGCAGGAATCCTGGTGGACCCACCCATCCTACCTCGAGTGAAGCCCAAGTGATGCTCAAAGGGACTTCCCTGGGATCTCAGAGTCCTGCAGGGAAGAAAAATTCCATCTTGAAGCAATCAGGCAAAGAGCTGCAGCTCTAATTTAAAGATAACCATTGGCAAATTAAGTGTATTAGTTAAGCAAACGTTTCTGAGGAAATCATACCTGGGTCTTGGGGATTTATGGGCTTAGCCACTTGCCCTGGGCCACATTAACCTGCTCTGCACTACAAATTATCTTCTTATAACAATGAGAAATAAGATTTCTGAGTGCCACAGAACAAGCAAGGTGTGGATTTATTTCCCTGCTTTTTTTATAAGTAACTTGGCTGCTTCTGCTTCATTTTTTTCTTGCATTTCTGGGCTTCCCCAGCAGGGAAAAGGGCAGAGAAATTGAGATTTCATCCTCAGAATGGGGCAGAAAAGGGTTATTCCCAGAGGGTGGGGATGTAATATTCCTGCAAGCAGCAAGAATCCAGCCCTTAGGAGGAAATAATCATCTTTTTCTGGCTAAACTCAAGTGGCTGCTCCTCTGAGGACTATGAGACCTGTCGTTCAAAATGAGATTTTTCTTTTCATCCTGATTTTTCTTCTTTTCCAGCAAAGGATGCCAAAGAAATCTGTGATCTCTGGTGGGCTAAATAACCTCATTTTCTGGAGGACTTCCCCTGTTCTCCAGCACGTTTCTTAGCCCATCTCTGCCACTTCAAGCTCATTTATCAGCCCAGAGGGGCTGGAATTTCTGGGGGAATTCCTGCCCTGACACTTTGGGAGGAGGATGCTCCAATTCAGGGAAAAAAAAAAAAAAAATCAGATAGTTTTAAATATAGTTCCAGAAATTCTCCAATTCCTGAGATTCCTAAAGCTGAATTAGCTTTGTGGTGACTATAAAAAAAATCCATGTAGAGATACTTTAAGAACACTGAAACTCTTCCATCCAAACAGAAAAAATAGGTAAATTCTTAATGGAAAAAAACTTGTGATTTAAAAACAGATTAAATGCTTTTAAACAACTTTGTGGGTTGGGGTTTTTATTCGTTAGAGCTCTATATATACCTATTAAAACAACCCCAAAAGAGCCTTTTTAATGTCATTTTAACCCAGATGCAGGAAATACACTATTAAAGATGGTGAAATACACTATTAAACAGGAAATACACTATTAAATATAGTTAAATACACTATTAAATAGGAAATACATTATTAAACATAGTGAAATACACTATTAAATAGGAAACAAACCAGGAAATTTTATAAATAGGAATATGTAGGAAATGAAATGGGAAATACACTATTAAACATAGTGAAACACACTCTATCAAACAAGAAATACACTATTAAAAGTAGTGAAATACACTATTAAATAGGAAATACACTATGAAATAGGAAATAAACTAGGAAATTCTATAAATAGGAATAAATAGGAAATTAAATGGGAATAAACAGGAAATCAAATAGGAAATTCAATAGGAAATACACTACTAAGCAGTGAAATACACTCTTAAATAGGAAATACACTATTAAAAGTAGTGAAATACACTATTAAAGAGGAAATACACTATTAAAAGTAGTGAAATATACTATTAAAGAGGAAATACACTGTTAAATAGGAAATAAACCAGGACATTTTATAAATAGGAATAAATAGGAAATTAAATGAGAATAAATAGATTAAATAGGACGTACACTATTAAATAGGACATAAAAAAGGAAATCTTATAAAGAGGAATAAAGACGAAATCAAATAGGAATAAATAGGAAATAAAATAGGAATAAATAGGAAATAAAATAGGAATAAATAGGAGATTAAATAGGAAATACACTATTAAATGGGACATAAACAAGGAAATTTTATAAAGAGGAAATCAAATAGGAATTTCACTATTAGATAGGAATGAAAGCAGGAAATTTTATAAATAGGAATAAATAGGAAATTAAATAGGAATAAATATGAAATTAAATAGTAGATACACGATTAAATAGGAATAAATATGAAATTAAATGGGAAATACACGATTAAATAGGAATAAATAGGAAATTAAATGGGAAATACACGATTAAATGGGAATAAATGTGAAATTAAATGGGAAATACACGATTAAATAGGAATAAATATGAAATTAAATGGGAAATACACGATTAAATAGGAATAAATATTAAATTAAACGGGAAATACACAATTAAATGGGAATAAATATGAAATTAAATGGGAAATACACAATTAAATGGGAATAAATTTGAAATTAAATGGGAAATACACATTTAAATAGGACTAAATATGAAATTAAATGGGAAATACACGATTAAATAGGAAATTTTACGAATAGGTGTAAAGAGGCAATGAAATAGGAAAAAAGAGGAAATTTCTGTTAAAAACCCAGAGATTTTAGGTGCTTCTCTTTGTGCAGACTTTTCACAGCCTGGAAACCCACCCAGCGTTTGTGCAAGACCAGGTTCTTCAAATGACAATTCCAGCAGCCTGCCTGGAAACCTCCCCAGCCCAGATTCTTTTCTGCCTCTGAGGAGCTGGAGTTTCGGCCCAGACCTGGAATTTTAAGAGCATTTGCAGACTCTGAGAAATTCCTCTCTCACATCACCGAGCACTGGGGGCTTGGGTGTGACCTGAGTGGTGACACAGCCCAGGGAGAGCTCAGCTCTGGGGCTAAAAATAACCCTTTTGGGGTTGGTGGAGCAGCTCCTGAGCAGGATGGGTCCTTCCTCCTGTCCCTGTCACACTCCCCAGCTGCACTTTGGGAATCTGAACACCATCAATGCCATTTCCCACCTTAAATAATTCCAATAAGCTCAAAATGCCATTTCCCTCCAGCGATAATTCCAACCAGCCCCAAATATCTCAGCTACAAGGACCTACCAGCAGAATGACAACCCTCTAGGGGCAGCTCTCAGAAGAACTGTCACTCCTCAACGTTCAACCTCCTGAACACTGAATATGCTGAATATTTTTCTTCCCTCAAAAAGGATTCTCCTGGGCCAGAAGAAATGATGTGCCAGCCTATTATTTAATTCTAATAAGGTACTTACTGGAGGTTCTCTGCAGATGAGGAGTTGGTCAAACCAAAAGTCCTCCTCTCCTCACCTTCTGCTTCAATGCAGAGTTTTCTGGGGGGGATTTGTAGCCCCCCAAAAGTTTTATTGCAGATAAATTTATTGCAGTGAGAAATAGGGTGAATGGAGGGAGGTATCTTGGGGGGGATGAGGCTCTTTCTGTCCAGGCAGGAGGCAAGTTTGGTGTGAAATGGGCTTGGCTGCACCCTGGGTAGGAGCAACACTGAGGATCTGGGGGGTTTTGGAGCATCCTTGCTGCTAATGAGGTTTTAATTGTGAAATCTAAGCAGACAACTCATGTTGTCACTGATCAGAGGGGAGAAGGAGAGAAAAAGGTGCCCCTGGGAAGGTGGGAGATTTTAAACCCACCACATTTCAATGTCTAAAAGACAAGGAAGAGAAAGTCTTGCATGTTTCTGGAGGCACCTTCCACTGGTACCTGTGTTGGTTGATGTTGCGATGGGAGAGGAACAGCCTCAGATCTTCCTAAGTGGGGATAAATTGATTAATGTCTAGAGAACCCTCATTAAATTGATTTAGTGATGGTCCAGTGACACCCAGTCCCTCAAGACATGTTCCTCACAATTTGAGGACCACCATTCATCTGTAAAGCAGAAGAAGCTGGACAACTACAGGACCTGTTTTAAAAATCTATGCAAGCACCAAAAAAAAGGTAATAAATTGCTAGTTACAGGGAATATTTTAGAATATCAACTCATTTTTTCCAGGCTTTGTTCTACTGGTGTTTAGAACCTCCTGCCAGCCAAGTTTGGAATGTTTGGGTTGAGCCTGCAAGGTCCTGACTCAAGTCCAGCCTGCCTGGGATCAAGGGGGAGAAGGTTTGTGCTCAAGGACTATTGAGGAGGTTTTTGTTAAGTCTTCCCTAATATTATATCAGGCTGGGGTTTATTATGCTTAAAAACAACACTATTCTATCATCAGCATCTATTCGTGTCTTGCTAGACACCAAAAAAGCTGAAAAACGACCAGAAAACTTCTCCAAGGCCTGACCCAGGTACAGAACTTCTTGCTGCTGAGGAGCACTCCTGAGATTTTTTGCGGTCCTTCAGAGCAGACCTGACCCGAGCTCCTCAGCCCACGAGAGGAACCTTCCCTCCCACAAGGAAATGGAAACAAACCGTCCTTGGAGGCAGCACAGAAATTAAAAAAAGGACATTTTTTCCCTGCCCAACCTGTGCCAATCCACAAGAGTTCCCCTTTCAGCAGCTGCCAGGATAAATTTCCCCTCCGGGCAGCCGGTGGGAAACCTGAGCCCCTGCTGGAGGAGAACGTGCTCTGACCAAAATCCCTCGAATTCTGCCCGGGGAAATGAGGCCTCCTCAGCAGCACCTCTGCAGACCCAGCCCTGCAGGGCTGACCTACATACTGCCCTCAAAACAAGCTGGGGCTTCAACCCTGCTCCCTCCCACCACTCCCAGTGCCTCAACCACCAGCTGACCAGTTCCCTCAGAATGATGTTCCTCCGTGGTTCTTCAGGACACCCAGAGTCTCCTCAGGATTTCTGGCAGCTAAGCCCCACTGAGCATCACTGGGAGCTGGCACCTACAGCTCTGGAGAACTTCCAGCCACTGGAGGATGTTCCTGAGGCCGTTCCTTGAAAGCTCCTTCCAACCCAACCTACAACTTTGGAGAATTTCCAGCCAGTGGAGAATGTTCCTGGGGCTGTTCCTTGAAAGGTCCTTCCAACCTGACCCATTCCATGGTTCTAATTCTAGCACTCTAAAATTAACTGCAACTTCCACAGCATGTGGCTTTAGGTGCCCATCATGAGCATCTATTGAAGTCACACCCACCTGCTTTCATGGAGCACCTTCCAGGCAAGGGCTTCCTCAGAGGAGAACTTCACCACCCAGCTCACAACTCCTGCAAACACGAACAAATTTTCCAGTTAAGGAAACACAATCAAGGAACTTTTCCTGATGAATAAGCAGAAGATAATGGGCACTGGCCAAGGCTGCTTCAGGTACCAGAGGAGCTGCCACCGATTTCGAAGAACCACAAGTATAACATTTAATTTTTTTATTTTATTTTTTTCAAACTAACACCTCAAAGACTGCAGGGATGGGAAGGAGCAGACCTGCTGATGCCCACATGGGCTTAGGGGCAATGCTCCCAAATACTGCTCCCATCCTATGACCCACATGGTCACAGTTTGCCCAGGCCAAGAGGTCCATGCCATTTTTGGCCCATTTCTGGGAGCACAGGGCTCTATTAGCAGGTTGCTGCAGGGATTGTGATGTTCATCACCAGCTTCCCTCCTTCCTGCTGCTTTGATGGCCACAGAAACACCTGTTGGGGCAGTGGATGGGAGCAACACCCAACCTCCCACACCCCATCGAGGAGGACAGGGAGGTCTAGCAATGACACCAAGACCTGGGAGAGCTTCTCTTGATAGTCCCTGGGGATTGCTGAGGGTGCTCCAGAGGGATCCCCACACATCCCAAGCCTGGAATCTGCTCCCAGAGAAAGCCCGAGCAGCACACGACATCCTGTGAGGAACATCTCCTATGAAACACCCCAGGATGAAAGCTCCTCAACTGGGAATTCTCCCAAGCTCTATGATTTCCATAGTTTGAGGGAGTAAGTTGAGTTTTCTGGAGGCTTGGCAGCCTCTCCTGGAACGGACTCTGATATCTGAAACCTCTTTTGTTCCTTTTGTTCTTTTTTTTAACCGCAGCTATTTGCAACCCTCAGTGACTAGTGGCTAAATATGACACTGAGAATTAACCCTGAAATCCTGGAGGTGGCTGATGATCCACCAACCAGAGCAGGACTCTGCAGCCTTCAAGGCAGAGCATCTTTAATTTTTTAATAACTCTGTTAATTCACTACATTATATCAACCCCTTGATTGCTGAAAACAGGAAGGATTTTTACTGGAATATTCTACAAGAGGTTTAGATGGGCTGGAAACTCTTCCTGCCACCTACAGCAAAATATTTGGGTTGGTGTTTCCATTCCATTATTACCCACATGAATATCTTTTGTTAATGACAAATTATCTGCTCATTATATTATCTGCAAAATACCAGGATTTCTGTTCTTGTCATATTCTGTTGCCTTTCAATGCCAACATCACTGTAAATTAGGTCTAAATACAGTCCAAACAGATCAATAATTTTTATCATCATTTTATCATCATATTATCATTTTAAACATAATTTTTATCATCATTCTCATAATCATTTTTATCATCATTTTAATCACCATTTTCTCATCATTAGAAATGCACAATAGGACCAGAGACCATTTCAACACCTACTTTAAGAGGAATGAAAAGTGGGATGGTGTGAATAGGATTTAATAGAACTCTGTGGAAAAAAGGGGACAAAGTTTCCTATCAGACCCACATATGAGAATTAATATTATTATTATTTTAAATAAGCCATCCCCAAACACCTCCCCTGTGTCCTAATCTGGCTACACCCAGAGAACTTCCACAAAGCATAATAATAAAAAAATGGCCTCAAATTTTCAGGAGGGGAAACCTGAATCATGCAAATGATGTAAAATGAGAAGCCTGAAGTGCCTGGATCTGATGCTGTCCTACCAGGGACCTGTGGGGCTGGGCTTTGTCTCCACCCTCTGAAGGCCACATTCCCAACAAGCCTCCAACTTCCAGTGGACTTTTTGGAGTTCAGGAAGGGTTTTGATTTTAAACAGTGCTTAAACCAGCCATAGATCCCATGAAAAAGAGAGAGGGGGGGGATCTCTGACCTGGGCTGAGATAAACCAGAAGTTTTCATCACGTTTAATTGCTGAAGAACATCTTGTACTCACCAGAGAGAGGGGGCAGAGGTCATCCCCGGCCTTGGTTTTCAGAAGATCTCTGCTTCTTCTCCCTTCCCTGCTTTCCAGCCCTCCCAAGTCCACTGAAGACAAGGTGAGCAGAGGTGGAACCACCGCTGGTGCCACTGGAGCTGCTGTGCCAACGAGGAGGTGACCCAGTGAGGAACACGAGCCGGGGTCTTGGGGGCCAGAGCTGCCACACGTGGCCAGTGTTGAATTTCCAATGGAAGCTATTTTTCTACGAAATCCCTGAATCACTGGGGAGCTCTGGAATGAGGTCAGAACATGAGATTCCTGCAACGTTTGCCAACCCTAGTAGCAGTTGGAGCGAGGGCCGGGTCTGGCAGAGGAAAGGGCTGTTTTTCACTCTGATAATAGTGGTGGAAATGAGAATGGGTCCATGCAGTGAAGATCTGGCAGTGGTTTCCCTGGCCCTGCTAGAACACAGACTTCCTCATGGTCTGTGAATGCTGGAGGAGTGAGTGGAGGTTTTATCCCTTCTCCAGTTGTGAGGCAGAGAGTTGAAGGCCTCCCATGTCGCTCTCATTTGAAAAGACAGAAGGGAAGGCAAAGGATTGGGAAAAAACCAGGTACAAACCATCCTGGGCCCCACTCGGAGGTGAAGGGATCTAGAAATGGGTGTTGTGCAGAGATGGAAATCCTGCCATGGTCTGGAGCAGGCTGCCTGGGGCATCCCCGTTGGGTTGAGCTCCCAGGATGAGGACAGGCAGGTTCTTCCCTCACACCTTTCATCTCCTTCACCTGCCTGTGAAGAGCAGTGGCACCTAAGAGAAGGTGGTCGCTGACACTTGGCTCTTCTGATGGTGCAGACCTAAAGCAAGAGTGAAGGGGGTGCTGCCAATGCTACAAAAGAACATTTTGAGCTTTTCTCCTGCCTGGTCAGGGTGATGCTGGATGTCAGTGGCCTGGTCTAACCCCACGTTCCCTGGGAGATAAGGAAGGCATTGACTTTGGCTTCCCAAGCAGACAGATGGGACCACTCAGATGCTGCAGCCAAAGGCCCTGGGAGGAAGAAAGCACTAACGAGACAGAACTGGCTGTTGTTGGGTCATTCACATCCTAGAGAACTCCCCGTCCAGAGGTCCTGCCTGTTCATCTGGAACAGACAAACTGCCACCAGGATGTTCACAAAGGGACAGAGTCCAAATCATTTACTAAATGAGCTTAATGAAGAGGCACATTTGGTGGCAGCTGCTGCTCAGGCTGGCTTGGAAGGAATCCCAAAAGCAGAGGAAGTGGGAGCATTAGTAAATGAGAAGAGCTTGCTCCTGTAAAGAGATCCCAGCTTTGAAGTCCCAAATATTTAACCCCAGCTACCAATGACTCTTCTAGAAGGTCCTGGAGTCTCTGCAGAGCAGCCAAGGGCCACCTCAGCTTTTCTGTCTCCTCCCTGAACTGAGCCAGCAAACAGCAGAAGTGCTTGAGCTGCTCACACCACCCACCACAGCTCCAGAGCTGGGGCCACTCACCAGAGAGTTTTTAGAGCCAAGAGGAATATTGCTCAGTGGAATCTGTGCAGATGGGAGTGCTGCACGTCCTGTGGGGCAGGATTGGGGTCAATCCTGTTAGATGTATTAGGACTTGACTCATTATGGAGGAAAAGGTTCAGATCTTACCATTATGGGAGGGGTTGAAGCACATTTCCAGGACTTGGAGAAGAGGGAAGTGGATCCCTGAGACAAATGACCCAGCAAACTTCCAAAGCTGCTGGAGCAGACCTGAGGTTCCAGCTGGTCTGGTTGATGTCTGCAAAACACAAATATCAAATCCGTTAGGAACAGGGATAAATATTAGCTGCTCTTGGCTTAGATCTGAATTATTTGGGCTATCAAGGCACAAGCTGGTCAGCAGCTGGGATCAGAGAGAAATCCCCTCTGCTCCAACCCCACCGTGGCTACAGTCTTAGATAATTAACAATTTATTGAGGCAAGGAGGATCAACACCACCCACACCAGGGCTATCAGCCCAGATGGACAATTATCTCTTCTGCTAAGGCAACCCTTGAAAAAACACCCCATTGCTCAACAGCAGCTCCCCGTTATGACAGGGTTTGGTGCCATATGAATCACTGACCATTGTAACCACTGACATTTGAGTGGTTTATCATCTCTGAAAAGCTTCCTGAGCCACAGCATCTCCAGCTTTGGCCTGAAGCCTTCAGAAATCCACCCCAGTGCAGCTCCGGCCCCAAGAGCTGCAATTCCCCAGCAGATCAAAGGTGCCTTGTTTTGAGATCCCCTCTGCTCATGTCAAAGGAATTAAAGAGGATGAGCGAGAGCAACTATTCAGCCCCCACGAAATCATCCTGGCAACCAAACTGATGGAGAAAAACACAATAAAAATGCTGCAAAAGAACTTTTCCAAATGTTTCTTTGAAAGAATCTGGATGTGGCCAAGAAATGCTGGTTCCTCTGCCAACCTCTGCCTCCTTTCTTCTCTATTTTCTACAAGTTTTCCTGGTACCTTTAAATTTTAAGGTTTTTCCTGAGCCTTGCCAGTGCCTTGTCCTCTACAAGTCACTGCTTTCAATGTTTTACCCCTATTTTAAAGTGTTTTAGGCTGTCAGATATTCAGGCTCTTCATGATTTAACTCTACTAAATGCCTCATATGGCAGCAAAGCTCTTAAGGGGTTCATCCCTTACACAGAGACCTTAAGAGAAAAATAGGAATAAAAACCATCCATCACTGAAGTTTTTGATCATTTTCACCTATTCCCTTCATTTCCACCAACCTCAGACAACTGAAAGGAGCAATTAAAAGTTTCCCAGAGACAAACTGAAGCCAAAGTCTAAAACTTTCAGCTTAAATTCTTCTTGGGTGCTCAGTTGCAATGAGAATAATATATAAAATACATTTTTTTAACTGTACTAAAACTACAGTTCATTAAGACTCCAGTTGGAGTTTGTCCTAATAAAGTTTGCCTTTAATTTTGTATAACATGGAGTTATACATATGCATACATAGAGATATAGAGATATAGATGTAGATATAGATATATAGATATAGATTTAGATATATAGATGTAGATATAGACATAGACATAGATATATAGATGTAGATATAGATGTAGATAGATATATAGATATAGAGATATAGATATAGATAGATAGATATAGATATAGATATAGATATAGATATAGATGTAGATATAGATGTAGATATAGATGTAGATAGATATATAGATATATAGATATAGATATAGATAGATAGATAGATAGATAGGTATAGATATAGATATAGATGTAGATCTAGATGTAGTTTTCAAACTCCAGGAAAACCAGTTTCTTTTACTTAACCCCAAATAAATATTGGGTTAGTTCTATTTAAAAGAAAATGCTTTCAGAAAAATGCTTGGGAAATACTCAAGGAGCATCACATCACCCAGAACTTTCCTAGGATGTCCTAGGAGAAGCCTCCATGGAGTTGGAGGCAAAGCCTAGACTATGAAATGTGCATGATATGGAGAAAGGCACAAATTAATTTCAATTTAATTAGTGTGCTGGATGAGCAGAGGACCAGCAGGAATTCATTTCAGAAGACCCAGAGCTGAAGTCACACCACACTGACCATCACCAACACCAAGCAGTGCTTTGAGGTTGCAGCTGAACCCCAAGTTCTACCTCTTGAAGATGAGGGCTAGTCCTGGAGATCACTTCATGGCCAAAGGAACCACTGGAACATCTTGGCTACCAACTTTAAGCCACTTGTACAAGCTCCTTTGGGGTTTTGCAGCCCCAAACAAGGGGCCTGGAAGACCCACTGCTCCCCAGGACAAAGATGTCCACCCGTTCCCTCAGGACAGGACTCAAAGCCCTGGAATTTTCCTCCCTCCTGGTGCAGGACAACAAATGACATCTTCCAGGGGTAGGAAAAAATCTCTGTTACCAACCAAATGCTATTGTTTGTTTGATTCTTGTGGTTTCCTGACGCTGGCTGGAGCCTGGGGACAGCAAGAACACCATAATAATCCTCTCAATCAGTGACTTGGCTGGTCTGGAGGTGGCTCTTGTGAGGGCGCTGAGAAGCCTCCAACCCTTGCACATCACGATGCCTATTGCAAAGCAGAAAGGAGAGAAACAGCTCAAAACTCAGGGCAGCTTTGGTTAACACTGTGTGTGCCAGGGACTGGGGGTGTCAGTGCCAGTTTTCTGGAGCACGTGCTGGAATCCTCTCCAGAACTTCCTCCCTGCTGTGAGTCAATGCTGGGATTCTGTACATCTAATAAATTAAACCCCATTTTTTAATTCTGTAATGATCTAAAGTGCAGGAGCACTGCACAGAACTTGCTGCTTCATTTTGTTGATGAACAGTCAAAAAAAGCCCAAGCAGGAGATGCTGAGAGTCTAGAACAGGCACAATAAATGCTGATGGGAGGCCAACGAGGAGCTCAGCTCTGCTGCTCCCCAGCACACAGCTATTTTTCTACAGATCTGTTAGTTTTGGAAGCCTTTCCCAGGCCTGTTGTATTTTCCTGAGACAGAACAACATCCAGTCCATCCTTTACTGGACGAGACCTAAAAATAACAATCCTGACTAGGTGTGGCCATTAAAAATCATCTGCTGCCTTTGGCAGGAGCCTGGAGAGGCAGCTCCAGCAATCAAGGCAGGTCCCCAGCGTGGAGAGAAGAATTTGCTCTCTCTGATCCACTTCCCAGGTTATTTTAGATACCAGCTCCACAACTCCAGCTCTAATTTCTCATCTGATCTTGTTTCATGGCCACCTACAGAACTGCTGCCCTTCTGTGACATCTTAGGTGTCCTACCAGCCAGAACTTGCTAAATTAATTATAATTCAAGCTTAATTCAAGCCTGGAATAGGTGCTGAATTGCTGGGGATGATTTGAAGCCTTGGATTCTTTATCAAGCCTTGTATTACAACTTATATTCCATATTAAGCCTCATATTAAGACCTATATTCTGTATTAAGACCTGTATTCCATATTGAGCCTCCTATTAAGACCTGTATTCCATATTATGATCTGTATTCCATATTAAGCCTCCTATTAAGCTCTGTATTCCATATTAAGCCCTGTATTCTCTATAATTTTGAGCTATATAAATAGTTTAAGCTGGACATCACTACACACCACAAGAAATACAGAGCCCCTTGTACCTACTCCTCATCTACCCTCTCCCTTTTCAACCCCCACGAACCTGCTGTTACTTATTGCCAACTTTTATCACCTTTTTTTTCCTCTGGCCACAGGTTTTTTTGCACAGTCTAATCCTCAAGCAGGTTCTTTGTGCTGCTGAGCTGAAGCCAGAGGAATATACTGACTAAAAGTCACCTTCCAAGTCTCTTTCTCTTCTCTTTCTCTTTCCTCCCAAGGTATTAATTTATTGCACAAAGACCTGGACATCACAGCACTCCAAAGAGTCCCTTCTGCAGTGAATAATTGTTCCTGAAGAAACACTGGAGAGCAAGGTGAAACTTTGGCTCCTCCCAACAAGACTGGGTGCTGGGGAAGGCTGAAAATCCCTTTCCTGGCTGAGCTGACTGCTCCTGGAGACAAGGTCTGCTAAATGTTCTAGCAGAGGTGAGGAAATGCCTTGGAAACTTTGAGGCAAAAAAAAAAATCATCATCAGCAGCAAAACTTTAGTACATGAAACTACTCAAGAAGTCAACCCTGCAATTGAAACCTGCTCAGATTGACTCCCACGACTCTTGTTTTTATTGCTCCTCTCATTAACAACTGCACTGAAGGAGCAAGATAAATCAAGTGGAGGAAACACTCCCTGGTTCTGCAGAGGAGACTCATCCCCTCTGGGAAAGGAGCAAGCAGCTAGGGTGGGATCTGCCCCAAAACTCAGCAATCTGGGCAGCAAACCCAGGAACTCCAGAGTTATTTCTGCTTGGACTGCACTGCTGGAACACACCAAGGGCAGGGATGAAGTGGTTAATTTTAGCTTCAACTCTAAATTCATTTATTTAAACAATAAATAATCAAACCAAGCAAGAACAGATCTCACTGAAAGGGAAAAAATCTCTTTTTTTAAACGGCTCTTGAAAAATAACTGCTTTTTACCCCACTCCAGTGTGGTCAGGTGCATCACCCCTGCCAAAGGAAGCCCATTCCTGCTGGATTCCTTGGAAAACCTCCCTCTCCATGCTCCTCTGGCCAGGGGTGCCCTCTCCTGGGCACTGATCCTGCACTTCAAACTGACACAGGACTGCAAAAGCCCCTCAAAATGTGCTTGGGGAAAAAAAACCCTTCCCAGGCTGGTTTCAATCCCACCAAAGCATGGTCTGAAATTTACAGCTCAAGCTCTTACCTAGCACCAAAGTTTAAGGATTTTATTGGAGCCTAAAATCCAAAAGGAGTCTGAAACCTGCATTTTTTCAGCTCTACCAACAAGGAAAACCTGAAATAATTCCAGCAATGCTTTTGGATTATTGAAAATCTCCATTTTTCCCAGAGAGTGAAACACTTAAGTATTGTTTGCACAATAAATACCTTGAAGATATTCCCAGTATTTATGTGAAGCAGCACTTTCAAACCTTTATTTTGACAAAATCTGCTTATTCCTGCAGCAGCACCTTCAAAATGGGCCCAACTCACCCTGACCAAACACTCTCAGAAATCTGGAAGGGTCCAGAGAGCCAAGGAGACCACGGAGAGAGGTCTAAGTATCCAGGCACTAGAATATCCTCAGCACACTGGTGGTTTTAAAGTTAATTTAGAGCTCAAACGTGCCTTTCTCAGCAGAGAAAAGCCTCAGGCACCCCCTGGGATGTGCTATTGAACCTGGGGACACCTCTCTGCAGCAGGAGAAGGTTTGCTTGAGCAGTCAGATGTGGCTAATGAAGAGATTAATTCCCCCCAGGTATCACTGGGAGATAAAAAAAGGTCAAACACGTTTCAAGGGCAATGCAGATTTTTCCCCAGAGCTTTGCAAACAACTTTTCCCACTAAGAATAGAGAAAACACCAAAAAACCCCAGATTATTCACAGAATGTGGGACCTTCCCTCACATCTGGCTTCTCCAGATGTTTGGAGGTGTGAGAAATCCCAACAGCAGCTCAGACAAATCTTACCTTTGTGTATCAGCTGGAAACTCTCAGCATGCTGGGGTCTGGGTTAATTAATCAGGGAAAAAAGAGTTACAAAGGGAAATCAATTCCTCATCAGTGTCTCTTTGCCTTTACAGGATGATTTTAAAAGCAATTTTGCTGTTGGAAGCCCAAAGGATCCATGCAAAAAATGGAACTAGTCCCAAGAGGAGGGAAAACTGGCACTGGGCTTGTCCACCCTGCCAAGGGAAAGGAATGTTATTGAAGAGGCTCCTACAGAAACGTTCCTTGACCTTGGAATGAACCAACAGGTCCTAAAAACTGCGTTAGCCCAGGAGAATTCCCCCAGCAAATAAACCCTCAGCTCCTCCCCTGGGCAGCTCTTGTGCCCAGCATCCTCAGAAGGTGGTGGTTTTCTAAATGAAAAGTGAATTTACTGGGCTTTAGATGCAGAAAATTCCCTTTTTTTTTAGGTATTCCTAAGTGAAATATTCACTGGAAAGAATAACAACGTTCACCCAAGCCTGGAGTTTGAAATTAGTAAGATAAATCCATATTTGGGCCCCTACTTGCTTGCTTTTTAGGCAGAATCCCCTTTTCCCAGGACATACTCCCACTGGAAAATACATCTCGTGGTGAATGTTAAACGTGTTGCTGGAGACCCTCAATCACTAACTCCTAAACCCCTCCCTTCTGAAAACCCATATATTGCTGCCTGATGATTTTCTCTCTCTTTCTTCCATCTCAACTGACTTTAATACAAAATTAACACCCTCATATGCACAAAACTACTCAATGGGAACAGAATATATTCATATATCAGAATTCTGAACGAGATCCTAGTGTATCTTCTGCAGAGTTGGGTGTGGAAGGGCAGGTGGCAACTGATGGAGAGGCTGCACCTTCCTCTGCTTTCAATTCTCGGGTCAGAAAATGAGTGAATAGTAAGGAAAAAAATCAAAAAATGAGTAATTTTTTGAGAGGGGACCCCAAAGCCTTTACAACAAGGACTGGAAAATGCTGTTGGACTCCAGGTCACAGCGATGCTCAACCAAACAGCAACAAAGAGAGTCAGAAACCACTATAAAACCAAATCATTACAAAGCAGAAGGACCTGCAGGGATCATTTTAAGGTTATTATTTTCTCTTGGTTTCTCCAATAACCCCCAAGTGAAGGGGAAAAGGTCAGGGGGTATTTGTCCAAAAATGCAGCCATGTGCAGAGTCAGTCTCTGGGGGCTTATTGCTGAAGTTGTGACTCTAAGGACCTCGTTATTCCAAGTATCTGCAGAGCTTATCTCTGAGCCTTCCAGCAATAGCACATAAAGCAGAAAAATGCAAGCCCAGCAAAGCTTTTATTACCCAATTAATGGGAGGCTGTTTACTTTGTAAACCAAGGCACTGATTAGCTGCGCTCTCTGGAGCAGGCACAGGAACCCAGCAAACCCTGGACAGACAAAAAACAGCTTTTCCCTGCAAATGGAACCAGTTTGCAGTTGAGGGACCCAATTCTGGTCCCTCTTTCCCTTCTGGCAAAGCTGGATCTTCTCCAGCTCCCAAAGCTGGGAAGGACCTAAGGACCCAGGAATGAACCTGAGGTTTGAGTAATAATGTTTAGGTATAAACACCAACATTTCCAGCAGCTGCCTGGAGTTTTAAGTTCATCTGTTTCACAGAACCTTCCAAAACCACCCATATTTGGGTTCATCACTAGACTGGCCAGTTGGAGCTCAACAAAACGCACAAAGACCCCGAGTCCTCACCCAGGACCCACCAGATAAAGGACCAGGTTTGACATGAAATCCTTCCAAAACTCTTCTTGGCCAACTTCCCAGCTCACCCCCTTCCTGAAGCAGCAGCTCTGAGAGCACTGCCACTACTCCTATTTTATTAGCCATGTCTCTAAGCAACAGACTTTCCCTACGAGGAGATTTTGATCATTTAACCATTTTCTGGGCCCTAAAGAGAGCTCAAGTTCCATGTTTCTTGCTCCCTTCCCAGCCTAATATTCTAGAAAGTTCTGTTTTCTCCCAGCCCGGATCACAGACAGTAAGATCATATATTTCATCATGCCGTGCGGGAAAAAGAATCATCATCAGCAAACAAATAAAGGGAAAGAAAATAAACTGGCTCCAAGCAGGATGCTCAGAATCCAGAGGAAAGGGTTTGGGGAGGTCTGGTGGTTTCTTTAGATTGACACCAGCCTATGTGCTCCTCAGCCTCTTCCTATCAATCCCACGAGGAGCAGAGCTTCAACCACAGCCTCAACGGCTCCCAGGAGATGAGGATGTCTTAATTCACCAGGCTAGGTATGAAATTCAGCTGAAATTCCAGTTCTCATTCAGCACAGTTGACAACACTGCAGATGTGCTGTTTTCTACCATCGAAATCAGCATTAAAAGTCTCTCGGCAAAAGCAGAGACATACTTTAAATTATTATTTTAGCTACTCCTGGTCTGAATCATTTGGTCAATGAAGAAGGTGCCTTCTCCTGGAGGGCTCTTACCTTTCTGCTTTGAAACAAAAACGTATATGAAATAAAGCAGGTTAAAAATTCTGCCAATTGTTACTTCAACTGTGACGTGAGTCAGGGCACTGGGATTATCAACTGGACAAATGATTCTATGAACCTCCCTCAACTCTCCCATAAAATCCCAGTCCTAAACCTAGAAAATAGAGGGGAAAAAAGAAAAGAATGGGGAACCAAGGACATGTTCTCTGCCAGGTTTTGTGTGGAGCAAGCTCCCCACTGGCCTGTTCTCCTCTTCTGGGATAACACTGATTTGTGCTCCCTCAAACATGAAAAATAGAGCAGCAATCCTCACTGAGGAGCAGAGCAGCTGCTCTTCCCCTCCTTGCCAAGCTTCAAAGGGATGGGGAGGGGTTCAGTTACCCTTAGAAATCAATCCGATCCATGAAACACGGGTAAACCCAACAATAACACAGGGAGGGGAAGGCAGAGCTCTCCTGCCAGCTGCCCACGGGGCTGTGTAAACCCAGGGCTTTGCAAAGACAACCAGAGGGATTGTCCTGCCACCTGCCAACCTCCACGTGGCACCCCCAGCCCACAGAGAGGGGGCTCCTGGAGTTATTTCCACCATCAGCAGCTGGGTTACTTCAAAGGGGCCAGCAACGAGGTGGAAAAGGAGGGGGCACTGGGAGGGGTGGGCTCAGCAAGCTCTCAAACAGCATCGAGATGAGAAGAGACAAGAGGTTTGGATGCAAGCCCTGCCTGGGCTTTAGAACCCCCCAGCTCAAACTAGAGCTTGAGCACCCCCATGTGTTCAGCAGCAGAGGCAGAAACACCAAAATGCTGATTTTTCTCCAGATATCATGGGAACAAAGTGCCAGAAGTGACACTTCTGCACAAAGGGACAGCTGTACACTGAATTTTACAGCAACGTTGTTCACAGCAACGTGTGTGACACGCACAGAGCAAGGTGGGGGTCAGTCTAACACCCTTACAGAAAGGTCAACATGCAGTTAGATCTTTACAGGAAAAAAACATCATATACAGGTCCTTTAAGGCGTGAAATGTTTGCACTTTACCTTCAGGACTTACCTTAGGAAAGAGATGTGAGTTTCTTGTCCTCACTCAGTCCTTCTTGAGGTGGTACCTGCCTCATTTTAGTGTATACAATATTCTCTTTTATTCACGGAGAAAGAGATCGGGAATAGGCAGAGTGCTGTCACCCAACAAATAATCACAAGAAACTTCTCCTCCTGACTCCAACTCTAATGTACAGAAGACAGACAACGACCTAATTTACTTTGCAGCTGCAGGAAATCAGATTTTATGGCTATTCAGGCAACAAACTGGACTACTGCACAACAAACTGGACTCTTCCAATTGTCGAATGACCACCTTGGAAACAAAACTCTCCAACAAAGACATGTCCACACTGAAGAATCATTCTTGGTGGCCAGGAAATGCTTTATTTGGACAAGAATTATCATTCCAGCTGCAGCATTTCACAGTGAATAAATACACCTTGGTGAGACAGCTCTCCTCCATGGTCCAAGCGGCACGTGTGGGTGATGTGATGATCCAGCCAGCATCATTTCTTCACGCTGTACCTGGCAGCCAGGGCAGCCAGGAGGTCCCTGTAGGGAGTGTCCGAGTGGGAGGGGGTCCTGGGCACGCGGCAGAGGCGGCGGAAGGTCGGGGAGAGCAGCAGGAGGTTGTGGGAGAGCCCCAGGAAGCTGGAGGACAGCCAGTACAACACCATGGACTGCAAAGAGACAAGGCAGCTCTTCACCCATCACAGCCACCACCAGCTCCCAGGTTCCAAGACAAAAAACAACTCACCTAAACCCAGTTCTCTCTGTTATGAGACTGGCTTCCACTGCAAAGGGATTTTTCTCGACTCTTCCGGGGGGAAAATGTCACCTACACTGAGGTTTCACAGCAGCTCATGCATTAATTCCTGTTAAACTTGCTTCAACTTCTACATAAGCTGAGGAGCCAAACAATGAGGTACTTAATTTTGCCAATTCTCCAGTAGAACACCTGGTAAATATGTGAAGTTCTTGAAGAAGATTGTGGGAAACTTCCTCATCTAAGAGCTACGCTGTTCTCCTCCCATCATGAGCAAACCTGTGTCTGAATGTCCTCAGATGAAGCTTTCCCCTCATTTTCAGCTCAGAAAGGGGACGTTAACCCCCTCTGACCATCCTTCCCAGCCCTAAAATCGTGCTGAGAAACGCTAAGGCTGCAGATTCTTCCCCGCTGGGGAAAAATATTTTAAATACGTTAAGAATTTAAATGTGTAGGTAGAGAAAACACATTATCTGAGGGCACTGTAAGAGAGCACGTTAATTACAGCAGGAAATTTAATTAGTGCTCTTTAAGCAGCAGGAATGAAGCAGGCACAGGTTAATGGGTGACTCGTTAGGGCTCTACTCACAGATGGGACCGTAGCAGCAACTGGGACCATCACCACTGACACCACGCGGAAGAAATTCCTCACAAGTTTCTGCAACCTGGAAACCTTCATTTTTTGTGAAGCAAAGATCTGGAAGGGGACAAATCTGAGGTTAGAAACAAGTTCTTTCTGAAATGAATCAAATGGGGAAAAAAGGCAAGAGCAGGGTTTCCACCCAGCACTCCTGCTCACGCAGGACTCGGATTTGGCATCCTCCAGTTCCATTAAGACATTGGTACAATATTTCACTTTTTTTGGATGTTTTACGTAATAAAAATGTAATTTTACAGACACTTCTGCACGCCCCAAAGTTCCAGCACCCCAGCCTGAAGCCCAGGCCTTGAAGAAAAGGCTGCTCAAGGGAACAGCCCAAAGGTGCTGACAGATAAGGGAGCAAGAGCAGAATCAGGGCTACGGTCACAGACTGACTTTTTATCTCTAAGACAGTCCCAGTCCACGGAATATAGAAGAAAATGGGGTAAAAATGAAATCAAGAGAGCTAAGAGTTTGATGAGAACACCTCCAGAAAAATATTTCCATAAAATTACCCCCCAAACTGGGATTTTGCTTTTTTCCTCTTTCTGTTGATTAATCTTCCCAGCAATCTTAAAAAGTCCCAGATTTTCCCAATTTATTAAGAACATGGTATTATTAGTTTTGACCATAGGGTAGTAACAAATAACTGGGGGGGCAGAAGAAACCAAAACAACCCCAATTTTGGACGCTTAATATCCAGGAAGCCTGAGAACATCATTCTAAGAGAAACTTCAGACTCAGGACTGGGTTTTCCTGAGGCTCAAGATAATAAAAAAAGTACAACAGACATCGCATCAGAATTTGTCACCTCTAAAAGAGACAGTAACACAGAATTATTCTAAATCACCTCTTTATCGCACCCACCTACCTCCACTATCAGCAGATTCACCAGCCCGAGGGAGATGGGCAGAATCCACGTGGAATCTGGTGCTGTGAGGTCTGGGAACCACAAAGCTCCACCTGATGAGAACTGCTCTTGAACTGCAAGGATAATTTCAAGAAAATAAGGAATCAGGCACAATTTGCCACCTTGGGTTAGTCAGAACTGCTCTATGGATCACAATTAAATGATCCAAGTTTCTAGGGATGCTTTATCTACACAACCAGTGCTATTAAAGCAGGAATCTTTGGTCTAACAGGTCACACACCAAGGAGATGTGTTAGCAATAGAGATCAATCAATACCTGCCTCCGAAAAAATAAAAGTATCAGCATTATTACTTAAAACCCCCCACTCCCCTTGTCTAAAGCCCCTCACGTGATAGAAAACCCAGATTAATAGTGAACATACTGTGTGACATAAGTAACATTCCTTGATAAACATACTTATGCTGTTACCCTAAAAAATCCGAAGACCATTTCTTTTTCTTCAGAAGACCACCAAATAAATCAACACACAGCCTATAAAAACACCTCACATTGGGACAACGTGAAGAACAACATGGCCCTGCCCACCACAAGAAATACCTTATTTTTATCACATATTTATCTAAGCTTAAGATAGAAGTTTAAAAAATCTGTCGTGGTGTTTCTCTATCAGCTTTTATGTCAAGCCCAGGAGATGATGTTCCTCAAGCCACAAAGCACCTGTAAAGCCAGTAACTGATCAAATTCAGGATCAAGCCTCTTAAGACACACTGACACAATAAAACATGTGGGCGCGCTTTGCGTCTATAAAGATGCTCGTGCGTGCTTGGAGGGCCTATAGAGACACGCACCTAGAAAGACGCGACTCTAGAAAGACACGTGCCTATAAAGACGCGTGCCTAGAAAGACGTGACTTATAAAGACACGTGCATATAAAGACAGGTGCCTAGAAAGACACGCGCCAAGAAGGACGTGTGATGATAAAGACACGCGTCTAGAAAGACATGCGACTATAAAGACATGCGCTTATAAAGACACGCACCTAGAAAGATACGCGACTATAAAGATGCGCAGAGAGACGCGACTATAAAGAGATGCAACTATAAAGACACGACCTAGAAACACGCGCGCCTATTAAGACGTGCGCTTATAAAGACACGCGCCTAGAAAGACATGCACCTAGAAAGACGCGCACCTAGAAAGACACGTGCTTATAAAGGACACGCTCTTATAAAGACACGCGCCTAGGACACATGTGCCTATTAAGATGCGGGCTTATAAAGATGCACACCAAGAAAGACCTGCGCTCATAAAGACATGTGTCTAGAAAAACATGAGCCTATAAAGACACACACCTAGAAAGACACGCTCTTATAAAGACACGCGCCTAGGAAGATGCGCGCTTATAAAGACACGCGCCTAGAAAGACACGTGCTTATAAAGACACGTGCCTATATATGTCTTTATAGCCATGTGTCTTTATAGTTGCGTGTCTTTATAAGCGCGCGTTTTTATAGACGCGTGTCTTTCTAGTCGCGTGTCTTTCTAGGTGCGTGTCTTTATAAGAGCGCATCTATAAGCACGTGTCTTTCTAGATGCATGTCTTTCTAGTCATATGTCTTTCTAGTCACGTCTTTATAAGCGTGCAT
>VYZX01008985.1:0-28518 GCA_013401335.1 Brachypteracias leptosomus
ACACCACAGAGCTTGGTGTCATTTGTAGACTTGCTGAGGTAGCAGTCAATCCCAGTGTCCATGTTGCCAACAATCATGTTAAACAATGTCGGTCCCAATACCGACCTCTGAGGAACACCACTCATCACTGGTCTCCCCTTGAACTATTGACCACAACACTTTGAGTGTGACCATCCAAGCAATTCCTTGTCCACTGAGTGCTTCCTCCATCAAATCCATGTATCTCCAATTTAAAGAGAAGGATGTCATGCGGATCAGTGCCAAAGGCTTTGCACAAGTCCAGGTAGACGATGTGAGTTGCTCTTCACTTATCTGCTGATGCTGTAACTCCATCATAAAAGGCCACCAAATTTGTCAGACATGATTTGCTCTTAGTGAAGCCATTTTATCTGTCTCCAATCACCACCTTATTTTCCCATGTGCATGATTTCCAGAAGGATCAGCTCAATGATCTTGCACAGAGGTGAGACTGACTGGCCTGTAGTTTGCTGGGTCTTCCTTTTTTCCCTTGTTCAAAATGGCTGTTATGTTTCCCCTTTCCCAGTCACTGGGAACTCCATCAGACTGCCAGAACTCCGATATGATGGATAGTTGCTAGGCCACTTCATCCACCAGTTTTCTCATGACTCATTGTTACACCTCATCAGGGTCCATGGACTTCTGCACCTTCAGGTTCCTTAGATCTCCTGCGGTGAGCAGTTCTTCATTCTAGTAGTCCTTGTCTTTACCTTCTGCAACTTGGGCAGTGCATCCAGAGCACTTGCAGGTGAAGACTGAGACGAAAAAGAGTCATTGAGTACTTCAGCCTTCTCCATATCCTGGGTAACCAGGTCTCCCATTTCTTTGCAGAGAGGGCTCACAGTTTCCCTAGTCTTTCTTTTATCACTGACATACCTATAGAAACTTTTCTTGTTGCCCTTGATGTCCCTGGCTGTATTGAATTCTGTTAGGGCTTTGGCTTTCCTAACCTGATCCCTGTCTGCTCAGACAGTTTCTCTGTATTCCTCCCAGGTTACCTGTTCTTGCTTCCTCCCTCCGTATTCTTCCTTTTTGTGTCAGAGTTTGTCCAGGAGCTCATTGTTCATCCATGCAGGCTTCCTGATGTCACTGCCTGACTTCCTTTTCATTGGGATGCATTGCTCCTGAAATTGTGGGAGGTGATTCTTGAATATAAACCAGCTTTTGTGGGCCTCTTTTCACTCCAGGTCTTTATCTCATGGTACTCTACCAAGCAGATCCCTGAAGAGGTCAAACTGTTCTCTTCTGAAGTCCAGGGTAGTGAGCTTGCTGTGTGTCCTCCTCGCTGCCCTAAGGATCTTGAACTCCATCATTTCATGGTCATTGCACCCAAGGCTGCCCTTGAGCTTCACGTTTCTCTAAAGTGGTTCTTTAAGCATATTTTAAAATACTGACTACATAGATAGTGATAAAAATATTTTGGTAGGTTGTGAAGATATATGACAAAAATAATTTTGTGGAAGGCAATATGAAGGCATGCCACATGCATGGTTCACTCATATGTTATTCCTTTATCCCTCACCAATGCTGCTTATATTCAAACTTCTCTGAAAGTTAAAATATTATCCATGCACAAATAAGACTATTTAATGCAAAATTCTTCCAGTGTTACTCCAAATACGTATACTATTTGTCTGAATGAAATTTTTATTGGCTTAGGAGCAATATTCTTTTCTGACATGATAAGCAACTTTGAATATATTTTTGCTCTAAAGAGTTGCTGTCTCACGAGTTCTATGCTTGATACCTCTCAATGGTCTCATGTGTGCATATTTACAATGTTATTATATTTATTTCTAATTTCACTCCTGAAATCACAACCTGAGCTGTCAGGCTCAAGCTGTGTTCTTCTCTCTGTATCTGTCATCACTGCTAATAAGGATTTGCATGCCAAATTAAGCCCTTGGTTACAGATGAAATTCCATTACTTTCAAATTATGTCCTCAGTGATAACTCCGTAATTTCATAACCTCCATATCGGTGGTACACCTGTAACTAAATAGATTTTAAGCCTGATCCAAATGTTATTGAAAACAATGAGTATCTTTATACTGACTTCAATTATCTTTATATAAGGTCTCTATTTAACAACTCTGTTAATGAAGTGCAAGAAGGGTTAATACCCCTCTCGTTCTCTCTTAGCTATGTTGACTAGTAACAGCAATCAAAAATATTACTGATTCCTTTTTATGAAGGCAAATTTTAAACAACTATCTGAATTTATACATGAAAATAACAGCATCTTACAAATTTACCCTTGTCCTGGTTTGAGTTAGAACCAAACCAATTCTGTTCAATGGTTTTGCTTTTCAGCTGAGTATCTGCTAACTGCACTTTCTGAAGCTAACAGCATGTTTTTGCAGGCTGTATCTGTTTCTAGGAGTGATAACAGTTGATGTTTAGGGTTATTACCAGAGATTGGTTTATGTAGACCAAGGTCGTTGCTAACTCTTGTGTACCACATTGTGGGGTGCAGAAAGTGAAAGGCCGCACCTGCAGGGAGGAGTTGCCAGGATAGGTGATTCTAAACTGACCAGTGAGGTATTCCATCCCATATACATCATATTCAGCATAAAGCTGAGGGATCATGAGGGTTCTTATGCCTTCTGCATTTTCTTTCTTCAGTGGGCCCTTCCCCTTCCCTTTGGCCTTCTTTCTTCTTGGCCCTGCCTTTGATCCTGATTCATGTGTTCCTGAACCCAGCTCCTGAACCCAGTTCCTGTCAGCTGCTGAGCCCGACCTGGGACTTTGCCAATGCTTGCTCCACAGCATCAGTGACGACGGTGACTCAGTTGCCGTCAGGGGGAGGTTGGGTTTGATACTGACCAATGAGATATTCCATTCTGTACACATCATATTCAGTATAAAGCTGAGGGATCATGAGGGTCTCGTCTCTTCTTGTCCCTTCTTCCTGCCCTTATTTTCCAGTTGCACTTCTTCAATGGCCAGCATCTGAGGAGGACTCTGTCCATTCTGCCTTCAATCCCAATGCATGTGTTCCAGAATTCAGGTCTTGAACTTGGTTCCTGTCTATTGCTGAGTGCAATCTGGGACTTCCCAGGTGCTTGTTTCAAAGCATCAGTGGTGATGGTGATATAATTGCCATCAGGGAGAGGCTGGGTTCAATACTGGTTTTGTATATATTTGTATATATTCCATTTTATTATTATTATCCCCATTAAAGCTATTTTAGTTTTCTAATCCAGAAGTCTCTTCTCATTTCCTTCCTCTCCCATTTGGGAGGGGGCCATAAGTCTCTCCCTTATCCTCTTTCTCTTCCTCTATTTTTGAATGGAAAGAGGGGTCAACAGAGAGTGTCTCTTATAAGTCTGGTGGATTGAACCTAAACCTTGACAACCCTTAACAGCCATGTAGTAGAGAAACACAGAGAAGAGTCACTATTTTGCATAAAAAAGCACTGCTTTTGAGTAATCACAGTGTGCAGTAAAATTGTACTTCAGGTTTAAATGAGACTTTTTTCTTTAGTGTAGGAATGGATGTCTTTAACACTAAAAAGAGAGTAAAATTACATTATTATATATGTTGTTGAAAGAAAAAATGGAGAAAATTATTCATCTGATAAATATATAATGTACATGAATGTTTGAAAACAACTCTAAAATACATATTTATCATGGTGCAAAAGGTGAATCTTAAATTGAAAGTGTTTTTTTGGTACAGCCACTTTTAACACCGCAATAGGAACATTCTTTCTGGAAATACAGATGAGAGTAATTTAGATTTTAATGTACTCTATAAGTTGGTTAACAGCCTATATATACATAGAAGGCTTTGAGATACTTCAGCATATTCTTAATTTGGATTTTATCTGACTTTGGATAAACACATGTACTTTATAAAAAGAAGTTGGTGTATATTTTTGTAAAGCTTAAGGTCAGGATGAAAAAACCCCAACCTCTATGAAATACTTTTATTCTAAAAAATACTGTTGCTGTGACTACTTGAGTAGCTTTTAAGGTGATGTCCTTTTTATTTAAAG
This sequence comes from Brachypteracias leptosomus, assembly GCA_013401335.1. Lineage (NCBI taxonomy): Eukaryota > Metazoa > Chordata > Aves > Coraciiformes > Brachypteraciidae > Brachypteracias > Brachypteracias leptosomus. The sequence continues at coordinate 4,019 of VYZX01008985.1, forward strand.
TATTTTTAGAACTTAAGTTACCCTAACAACAGTGTACACTTAAACCAGCAACTTCTAACGAGTTAGTTCTTGTTTGCAAAGAAAATCTCTTTTCTTTCTTTTTTTTTCCTGCTGAAGTTCTAGTCATTAAATGATGGAAAGGATAAAAGAAACAGAGCTTCAAAACCATGTTTCACATACTTATCTCCCATCAGCAGCTTTAGTTTAAGCAGCAGCATGTAGCTTATATTGCTAATTTTACTGGATTTTCACTATGAGCAGATCAGATGATCAAGATGGAAGAGTATGACAAATATTTTTGGCTGTCATACACATAGTGATTTGTTATTGCATTTCACTAGATAAATATTTTTTTAAAAATTAGCTGTATTTCCTATGTAACCTGCCTTACTTAAGTTAATAATATGGAGTAATTCTGTGCAAGGCTCCATTCCATAAGAAAAAATGTTTATTTTTCCTTCCTCAAACCAATGTCTTTATAAGACATGATAGCATAGGGTGCTAGAAGAAACACATATCAGTGGCAGAGTTTAAGAACTGGATTGGTCATTGTTTTCTGCTGTGCTTTTCCTCTTTACAGTGACATGTAGTACAGATATTCTGGTAAGCAGAAATGATATCCTCTTATTTTGATGAATTTGTTATCCTTTTTTATTATTATTTATCCCAATGATTTTTTTAGCATTTTGGTGAAGAGCTGTGGATACCCTCCATTCATTCTGAGAAGTAATTCCTTATCTTTGCTCTGAATTTACAACTTGTTCCTTTCAGCTTATGACCTCTAACAGTTACATTGGAAGACCTGGTGAATAATTGTTCTCCATTCAGTTTCTCTATGTCAGTCTGGATTTTAAAGATCTCTATCATGTTCTTCTTCAGTTATCTCTTCCGGGCTGAAGAATATTATTCTAGGAAATATACACTGAATATATGGACTGTTATATGGATTTAAGACAGAATAGACTATCATCTTCAAATGGTGATGATTAATGGTTTGATGACTGGTGGCTGATAATAACTGGAGAATCCCTGGAGTCAATATTGATCAGCTTATTGATCTGCTTTCTGAAGCTCATCAAGAATAACCGTATGCATCATAACAGTCTGGAAAAGGTATGTTTGAGTAGGAGCTTAGCAGAGATGAATATGCCAGATTAAAAAGATCCAGTGTGCAGTAAGATGGGCTAGAGGAGCACTGAGGGCCAGCTGTTCTCTAAAGGAGGCAGTTCTGGGAGTCAAGCACAATAACATCCATCAGGACAGGGACCTTGCCAATCAGAGCTCTGTCCCATAGTATCCAAGTGAGGTGTGCAAGGGAGGCCCAGGTATGTCAGCCAGCTTCAGCCAGGTCCAGATCATCAGGCAAGTCCATGGTTGATAAAGAAGGACCAAGGTAAAGCTAGGAAGTCAACCTGCAGAAGACTTAGTTCTGTTGATTGATAGTAATTAGTATTGGACCCATCCTTGTGACTGCCAGGACAATCCAGTCACTAGACGTCTGACAACAAGCCTGGAAGTCAGTCCACAGGTTAGGTATCCATAGCCAGATACAGACGCAGTACATATATGGATTATTTCAGGACAGGACTAAAGGAGAAAATCTAAGCTTAGATGGAGCCTCTGGTCCAATGGAAGGGGTTTTAAGTGGTGGAAGCTACAGGGGAGGCCGATAAGGGCCATTAAGGCAAGTTAAGATTGCAATTGCAGAATCAATCTTACTTATTTGTTTGAGGTAACCTGCTTAATTATGTGCAGCATGGCAAGCTGCTTACACATGAAATGGCAACAGAAAGTTGGTTAAGGGGAAAAAAAATCCTTTTTGGCTTTATATAACTGTTGGTTTTGTTAACTTTTAGTATATGTTTCTGAAATATAATGTACAATTATCAAGTGTATTACTTAGTTACCTGACTTTTTAGTTCTAATCTTTCTTAATATTTTAATCTATCTTAACATATATTAATAAAAGATCAAATATCAGCAAGTAGTATTTGTTATTAAAGAGTTAATTTTCCAGTAGCTCATTTTAATGGTCACTAGCCTAGTGAAAAAAATGCAAAATTTAATATCTTGAAAAGTGACATTTTTCATGTATTTCTGTATGATTCACTTCACCAAAAATATTAAAGTAAATAAATTAATATGCAGTTTGCAAAAATACCAGTTTGCTAAATCTGGGTCTGATCTGTGGGCTGATGTCCTGGACTGGCCTTGGTACATTTCTGTCCCCATAGAGGTGCCCATGGCTGGGACTGCCTCTGGCTGTTCCCAGCCTGCCCAGCTTCCTGGCTGTGGCGCTGGGTTTCTCTGACTGATGAGTTCTTTTCCTGTCACCCCTATGAGAAGCCCCTGCTGCTTCCCATCCCCCAGGGGGTCAGCCAGTCCCCATTGTGCCTTAAAGATATTTTGTTTTAAAGAAGCTTTTGCACAAATCATGTTACATTTACTAGTTTTCCTATGACAATGAACTTTAGTCAGATCTGTCCTATATGTAAGTGAATAACTCTCAATGTAGGAGCCAGGTCATTTACATAAAGCTAGGCAAAAAAACCTGTGAATCTGGTAGGACCATGGAAGCTAATGTAAAGAGGCTGTGATAAGGTACCTTGAAATTTCACAATTTGTTTTTTGAAAATTAAGTATCTAGAAAACCAATTTACCACTTGATCACAAACCTCTGAATTATTTCTTATCCAATTAACCAAATCAAGAGTTTTCACACATCAATAAACAGAACTTCAGCAGAATTTCCATGATCATAGTGACATAGCTAACCACAAAATATTTGTCAAATTTAATAAAACACATTGTGTTCAATAACCAAGCCAGAAAACTGATGACATCAATCACACAGTATAAATTTATGGGCAGGTGTAAAGAAGGGATATACACAAGAAGACCATGTAAACAAAAGCCAGCTGCAATACCTGAAAACACATACATTTTCATGGAAGGAAAAAAAAAGAAAAAGAAACAACAAATAAAAATAGAGATACAGGTGTAGTGATTTATAAAAAAAATAAAATAATTGGGACATGACAAATTTAGATATGAAGGTGCTTTAAATATCATTATCAATATGTGCAAGCATTCATAGATATTGAAGTCTTAAAGGAACATCAAACATAACAAAACAAGGGGATCCTAAAAGAAATAGTGACAAATTGGAAAATTTACTTTTCAAAAGCTAAATGCAAAGTAGGGCAAAGAAGTGGTCCACTGAACAAGGTAACATATTAAGAATGAAGCTTTGTATGTCCATAAATCAGTATTTTAAGATAAATTATGGTATACTGAGGCTGTGTCTTAAATAAATTAAACTCTTCCTGTGAATATTCTCAGGCAATGGAATGTGATAATCTGTAGTACTAAACGTTGGAGCATGACTTCAGTTTGTCGTATGCCAAGTAGTCTTTTCCCCAGTAATTACTGGATGGAGTTCAATGCGTAGGCAGATTCAGGAGTTATTCTCAGCAGGAAGCTTGAACGAAGCCATTCTGTTTTGGGAGCTGAGAAAACTTAAGAGCATATGATGAGTTTCTTCCTTGTCAATGGGCTTCAGTGCCAGAGAATGTTCTCAAAGTGTTTAATGTACTATTGGAGCTAAGATATAATCTTAGTGTGTCGATCACCAGCTATATACAATAAAGAAGGCCTCCTAACGCCAAGTAACGATATCCCTGACAAGATGTGAAGGCAACTTAAAAATTAGAGGAAGATTTACAAACAATTTTTAATAGTATGTAGATGTGGAATGCTTTAAAATAAAAAATTCAGATTCATGGGTTCCAGTCTATTCTATGTGAGATTCTTGAAAGGGAAAAAAAGGAAGAGCTTAATACATAGTCAAATAACAAATTGCTAAGACATTGCTTTAAAGAGAGAGAACTCCTGGACAGTTTGAGCTAATAATTTGGAAACGTTTTGAAAGAAAAATTACTTTTTTCACAAAAATGAAAATTCTGATAATGGATCATCAGTGGAGAAAGCTACACACAAATACAAAAGGAAGAAACCTTAGCTTTGGTGCTTCCAACGTCTAATTTAATACGTTGTATATTTTCTTCTAATGCTGCCTTTTCTTTCTTCCTTTATAGGTGTCTATTTCTACTATGCATTTACAGGTATTCAACTTTGCATCCTTCTTGTCCTCAAGCTTAGTTTCTATTCCTCTTTTTCTTTTTTAATTACAGAAAATAAATTTGCCAGGATTTAAAATAATAATGAATAGTGGAAAACTACATGACAAAACATATTCAGATATTTTTGATACTTTTGGCAAAATCTTCACAAATAGCTATTTATGAAGTTAAATTATTGCTATGTAAAGGCAAATGTTATAAATAAAAAACTGACAAAAATGAAGTGGAGCAAAACGTAAGAATAATTATTTTGTTCTCAATGGGAAGAGGATGACTGTGGCTTAGAACAAGAACCAGTGTTACATACTGTGGTATTCACTGATGATCTGGAAAAGGTGGAAGCAGTGACACTGGAAAACCAAACAATTTAAAATGATGATTGGGAAGCGATACAACTGAGGAGTTCTAAGGAGACCTAAGAGAAATTAATAAATAAAACCATGGAGGAAAAAAATATATAGGGATATAGGAAAAGTAATGCAAAGGAAATTATTTGAATACTCATGCACAGAATCAGTAATTTAGTTGTATCAGCTCAAGATATGGATGTTGACATTATACTGAATATGTCAAGTCCAATAGCTAAGATAATAGCAAAAAAAATCTAAGTTAAAAACTAAATCAAATAATAACATGGACAAATTGTATACTTGTATGGTCTCATCTGCAATACATATTCACCCATGTTGAGAGCAGCCCTATGGAGGGGGACCTGGGGGTCTTGGTGGACAGAGGGCTCAACATGAGTAAGCAGTGTGCTGTAGCAGCAAAGAGAGCCAGCAGGATGCTGGGTTATATCAAAAGGGGCATCACCAGCAGAGATAAAGGAGTAGTTGTCCCACTTTGCACTGGTCAGGCTGCACCTTGAGTGTTGCATTCACTTTTGGTCCCCCCTGTACAAAAAGATGCAGACAGGCTGGAAGGGGTCCAGAGAAGGGCCACAAGGATGATCAGGGGATTGTAAGACCTGACGTATGAAGAATGGCTGAGAAAACTGGGATTGTTCAGTCTTGAGAAAGCCTAGGGGAGACAGTATCACCATGTACCAGTACGTAAAGGGTGGCTATCAAGAGGATAAAGACTCCCTTTTTACAAGGAGTCATATGGAAAAAACAAGGGGGAATGGTTGCAAGTTGCTCTTGGGGAGATTCCGATTGGAGTCCAGAAGAAAATTCTTTACAATGAAAACAATTAAACATTGGAATAGTCTCCCAAGGGAAGTAGTGGATTCTCTTACATTAGACAGTTTTAAGACTCTTTTGGCCTGTAGAATGTAAGCAGAATATTAACTTTATTTAGGAATAAAATTTTTGTGAGATGATGCACGAGGTTATTTAAACAGAGAATATGCAGAAGCAGATGGAAGTATTCTATCTGAAAATCTAATTCTACCTCCCTGTAATGGACTCTGATTAAAAGGAATGGCAATCAGCAGTGAAAGCCCCCAAAAGTGGAAAAAAGGTTAAATACATATGTAGATATTTTATATATGTAATCTATATTAACTGCATGTAGATACATAAGTATATTTAATCATTGTCAATATGACTATAGCTAAATATTGCTATATGAGTGATTATATATACATGTGAACTCAAAGATAAGTACAGAAACACATAGTAATATTATTAAATGAAGCAGTTATAACAGAAATTTTTATTCTCCTATAGTTCTACAGACAGTTCTTTAATTATGTAGCCTAGCTATATTCATTTGACATAGTTTAGGTGAGAATGTCACTGATGATACCAAATCTAATATTTTGCCAAACTGCAGATAGATTAGATCTAATATGTATCCTCTGACTAAAATAAAAACAATATTGCTAAAAAAAAATGTTTCTAGCATCATTTACCTTTTGTAAGCCCATCCTTTATTTCATTCAATTTCACTTCAAGATATATATTTCACATCTTTCATTATTTTCAGTTTAATAACGCTACTTAGACTGGTATTCTTTAATATATTCACAATAATTTATTTCAAAATATTGTTTTTCCCACTGAGCTATTGCCTGATGACATTTATGTTTATTTGCTAAACCCTTATCCTTCTGTGTATTTTTTCATCACTAAGCTGTGGCCTGTATTCTGTTCTGATTTAAACTTAAAGTCCAGAATCCAGAATGATTCTGAGGAATAAATGATGACTCAACCAGTTTTATTGCTGCAAAGTATCATATGTAGTTGTGTATTATAAGCAAATATTAATTTCCATTCCAGTCAAATGGACTGGTTATTCAATTTTGCCATACTCTCTCTGGTGTCTCTAGTGTGAATTTTTGCTGGAGCCCCTGTGATACTGGCATCTTTTATACTTTTCTGCAGCTTCTCCTATCAGGATTTAAAAATATTTTTCTTTCTATTCTATATCAGAACATCAATTTCCTTTCCTGATCTTAACATTTTCCCGTTTATAAGTTTAATTTCTATATTTGATGTCTCATTCCCAATTCCCATGTCTGTTGTACTGTTTTCTCTCTGTGGAGCAAGAAACTCATCTTTGGATTGAGTGTGGCCATGAGTTGGCACTTCCTACCTTTCCACAAGCTGTCCTCATCTTACTTTTCTTACAGATTGTAATCTTTCATCTTTCCTAGTCTACCGTTGAATATATGTTTATGCTTTGCTCAGAGGTAGACACTACCCTTGGCAAGATAAATTAATGTTTATTTTTTTCCCTTCAGGTTACTATTCTGTATCCCCATTTTTTTTTAAATCTTAAGTGCCCACCTGTGGGATACTCACTGGATGTAACTCGAAATTTAAACATATATTCAAAATACATCATTATTTGCACATTAAAGAAAGTTATAGTATTGAGGAGGCCTCCAGGGCGGTGTACAGCTGGTATACATGGAATCCCTTCCATAACCTGCAACCTTGGAAACCCCACGGAGGGTGGAGCAGAGTGAAGACTCTACGGCCAGGCTCTGTGATAATGGTGCAGGGATGGGAACTCAGTGATACTTTGAAAACTGATAAGCTGTACTTTTGCTACCCTGAGACAACAGTCTGCCATCTTTTGATGAACTGCTGTCCTTTGTGTGAACTTTGCTCATTATAATGTCATTATAATACCAAAACACACCTCCATCCCAAAGGCTACCTGCCTCCAAGGTGAAATCGCTCCTCACTGAGCGTGCACTCTGAATTTTAGGTAACTTATACCTTTAAACCGAAGTGAGAAAACTTTACACCAATCCTAACAAAAGTATGTATGACTAGAGTCACTCAAGCTCCACCTTGAAGGTAAAAAACAATATAAAAGTAGCCTAAGAAAAGAGGGACATTAGGGAAGACACCATTGTGGACACGTCAGTGGAGACACCATCGTGGACAAGTCAGGGAGGACCCTACTGCAGACCTCTGGCTCTTGGGATCAGTCGATGGGCTGAACCTTTCTTCCCCCCATAGGGATGCCTTTGGGTGAGATTCAAACCTCCTTGGGAGTTCTTTTGGAACTTAGAAATCTCTATAGAGTTGCTTTTAACTTAGCCCTTTGGTAATTTACAATTTTGATGTTTGTGTACACACGCTTTGCAGACAGTGTTTTCATCACCGGCAATCCACAAAGAACCTGTACTCTGTTGCTTTAAATAAATTACACTATTCATGTACCCAGCCACACTGTTTCTCACTGGGCGCCGTGTAAGTCCATAGATAGTGGCTGGGTGGGAGTACAACACACTATCAAGTGAATCCGAGATACTGGACTCATAGTGTCAAATTGGGCATTAATCAGGATTTAAACTTAGCCGCCCCCAGCCCCTCTGATATCTGAGGATAAGCTGGAAAGCAAGGGGGTTTATCTCCTGCCATTTTGCTTTACTGCTCTTAATGCAACACCCCGTCTCCATCCCTCCATTTAGAGCATAAATGTCTTTTCCTGTTTTTCATGGTGCCTGACTTTTATTTTGTATACCTGTAGTTTCATGAGATGCCACTTATTTCTTTTTTCTATGAAGAATGTGTCTAATGACTTTATATCTCCTATGTTTCCGTATTACCTATTAGGCAACACAATAATTACTGTTATGTATATTCTTTTGTGAGGCTCTTTCAAACAAGTAAAGAAAAATTTTCTTGCCCGAAAAACAAAATACATTGCTGCCTCCTTTCTGCCTACTAACAACCTTCTAATTTAGTAAAATTCCAAAACCCACCAAATTTGGAATTATAATCCCAATATGGTCAGATAACTATATGCAGACAAGGACAATTACAGGTTTGTTTTTTTTAATAGGTACGTGAAAAATCAAAGATTTTAAAATAATAATAAGAAAAAGAAACATGAAAATAATTATTTTGTTCTCAAGGGGAAGAGGATGACTGTGTCTTAGAGCAAGAGAAAGGAGAATCATTGAGAGATTTCTTTGTAGGAAAAACTGTTTACATGTTTTATTTCCAGCTGAGAAAAAAACAAACACATCCCATGGTCACTAATTTAATCTTCACTGCAGGCACTGAGAAACATCAACAGTTACTTCAAAAAGAGATTTTATATGCATTGTATTTTGTTTTCCAGTAGGCAAAGAAGATGTCTAGTCTTAGTAACACCAGCTTCATTGCTGCTTAACACTAGGGTGGCCTTCTCAAAATATGTCAGTAAAAAGATTTACAGATGTCCTGTGGTCCATTAAGCAGGTGTTAGATACAGAGATGCATTGCTATCCTGCAGGGCTGCAAAGTCACTAATGTCTTTGTACTGATCAGTCATTTAGCACAGATAGCTATCAGCATGCTATCTCGTATGAGAGTTATTGCAGAGGAGCAATAGAACAGAAAGTTATCTGCAGTAGAAGTGATTTTGCTCATGTAATAATTAAGAACAAGGTTTATATGAGCCTTCATTGACTCAAGGGTTCTAAAAAAATGTTCGTTGGGTTGCTAGCAGCTATAAGACCTGAAACAATTTGTGGAAGAAAATGAGAAATAATAATTTGTCCAAGTCAAGAGACTCAAAAACACACTTACATGCTGTTGGCTTTACCCAATTAAAGGTGTGTTTACATCTAAATGTGCAATTTAACCCCTATTGTTCTACTGGATTTGAAATGCAGTTGTATGAAGTATGAAGCTTATGCAAGATAGGCATTTGTTGTTAAAAAATTATTATAGTCAGTTGTGCAAGCCTCTGATAACAGCTTAAAGTCTTAAGAAAAAGAATAGGAATAATTCACATACATAAGATGCCTTTTCCCTTGAAACATATTCCTAATTTCTGCAATCAGAGGTTTAGCAGTTTTCAGAGCTACCTATTTTCGGGACCTTCTGATTTCATAGGTCTTGATGAAACTCTCTTCCATAAAAGCATTTAATTCCCCTTAAAGCTATTTATACTGGAGGCCTCCACAGTATCCTAAACTCCATGATGCAATTAGCTAGCATGTGAAAAAGTATTTCTCATTATTTCATTTTAACCCACTGATTGTTACATTGATTGTTGCCTGCTTCTTAAGAGGAGTAATGGGTAGTCTTTTCTTACTCAGCTTTTTCAACTCATGCATAATATTTTTAGACCTCTATTACAGCTTCTTTTGACTGTATCTTTTCCAGATTGATATGCATATTCTATTTAGTATCCCCTAATATGGCATCATATTCTTTTTTTTCTTATCCATTTCAGGGAGTCCCCAAAAGTGGTTTCCACTTCAGTGATCATTTTGCCACTGTTTTCTGTACCTTTTCTAGTTCATTTGGAAATGGGGATACTAGACTTGAACACAATATCCAACTGCATCAGAGATGAATATAGTGGTATAATTACATTGGGTTTTGCTTCCAGTTTCTTTCTAATATTCTAGTACCATTTCCTGCTGTCACTGACAATTCAAAACATTATCATAAGTCTTTCTAAGGTTTGTTTTCTGACTTTGAATGACTGATTTAAGACACATCACTATACATGCACAATTAAAGTTGCTTTTCTAAGTATGTTTTATGTTGGTTTTATCAGTACTGAATTTCCCCTTCTATTCCTTTATCCAATTGTTTTTTAAAGCCAGCATTACACTGATTAACTTGAATAATTTGATAGGAGCATTGAACTTAGTCAATCATTTTCTCATTTCTTTTGTGAGATCATAGTATGTTCACATCAGGATCCATAGTGGAGATGTATGCTGCAGATTTTTTTCCATTAGAAAAACTAATTGTTTATTCCTATCTTTGTTTCTTACCTTCAAAAATATATTAACCATGAAAAGGCCTCTTCTCTTTTGTTTACCTCAAAGTCTTTGGTGAAGGGTTGTGTACAAATTTTTTTTTAAATCCATGTACACAATTGCAGTATGATCATTTTCACCTAAATGCTCTTTGGCAATTTCAAAGAACTCTGAAAGTTTTGTGATGCATTATTTCCTTCAATTCCTGTATTGACACTACCTCAGTATATGGTACATGTTTATGGGACGCATCTACATTAGCATTTTATTTCAGACCAGGAGGTACTTTTCAGGTACATCTCCTGTTTATCCTTAATTAGAATCAGAGAATTATTAAGATGGGAAGGGACCTGAGGAGGTCACTGATCAAACCTCCTGCCTAAATCAGGTTTAGCTGTAAGATTGGACCAGGTTTCTTAACACTTGATCCAATCTGATCTTGAAAACCATCAAGGATGGAGACTGCATTATGTCTTTGAGCAACATCTTCCAGTTCCTAATGGTGAAAAAGTTTCCCTTAACTTCAGGTAAAGTCTCTCTTGTTTCAATTAATGATCTCTAATTCTCCTGTCATCCAGCATGGTGAAAAGTCTGAATCCATCTTCTTGAAATATTCTGCATAAGTATTACAAGGCCCCTTAAGGCTGAAGAGGTAAATGATTGCTCTCTCTTCATATGTGGATCTGGACATTCGATCAGAAAAGGTAATTCTGTTAATCAGGCATGATTTATCCCTACTTGAGCCATGCTGACTGTTTCCAAGAACCTTTTCTCTTTCATGAGCCTTTCCTTGAAAATCAAGACTTGGGCTCCTGATGTTGTAGGGTTTTTGTGAAGACTTGAGGACCTTGCAGATCTGTTCATCTTCCCTGAAAAGATGGAGACTGCCCACAATCTCCTGCAGCTTCACCTACTGAATCAGTGCTGAAAACAGACCATATCTACCACAGATAAAGATACTAGTGTCCCCAGCCCAAGAGTCACCAGGAACCAGACAGCATTTCATCCCTCAGGATTTCTGCCTGGGTCAAAGTCTTTGATGCTCTAGGGACAGCTCCAGCCCATGTTAGAGACTGTCACCTTGTGCACTCTTCACTGGGTAAAAAACTGTCTGGATGGCCAGACACAAAGAGTGGTGATGAATAGAGTTAAATCCAGTTGACAACCAAGTGGTGTCCCCCAGGGCTTGGTATTGGGGCCAGTTCTGTTTAATAACTTTATCAATGATCTTGATGAGGGGATTGAGTGCACCCTCAGTAAGTTTGCAGACAACGCCAAGTTAACCGGGTGTGTTGATCTGCCTGAGGATAGGGAGGTTCTACAGAGGGATTTGGGGGGTTTTATGGAAATGTATTTTAAGAAAGATATCATAAGTGTAACCTTATCTGTATAAGAAAGGCATTTTGGAATCATAGAATCATTTTGTCTGGAAGACACCTTTGAGATCATCAAGTCCAACTGTTAACCCAGCACTTACAGGTCACCACTAAACCATGCCTTTCAGCATCACATCTCAGGTCTTTTAAATGCCTCCAGGGATGGTGACTCAACCACTTCCCCAGGCAGCCCATTCCAGTGCATCATAATCCTTTTAGTGAAGAAATTTTTCCTAATAAGCAATCTAAACCTCCCCTGGCACAACTTGAGGCTATTTTCTCCTGTTCTATCACTCGTTACATGAAAGAAGAGACTGACATCCACCTTGCTACAACCTCCTTTCAGGTAGTTGTAGAGAGTGATAAGGTCTCCCCTCAGCCTCCTTTTCTACAGGTTAAACAACTCCAGTTACCTCAGCCACTCCTCATGAGGCTTGTGCTCTAGACTCCTCACCAGCTTCATTGCCCTTCTTTGGACATGCCCCAGCACCTCAATGTCCTTCATATAGTGAGGGGCCCAAAACTGAACACAATATTCAAGGTGCAGCCTCACCAGTGCGGAATACACAGGTGAAATAACTTCCCTAGTCCTGCTAGCCACGCTATTTCTTATAGAATCCAGGATGCTGTTAACTTTCTTGACTACCCAGACACACAGCTGGCTCTTATTCAGCTGGCTGTCCACAAACACCTCCAGGTCCTTTTCCACCATGCAACTTTGAAGCCACTTTTCCCCAAGAAGAACCTATTGATTCACCCTGTTCAGATCCCTCTGTAGAGCCTCCCTACCCTCAAGCAGATCAACATCCCCTCTAACTTGATGTCATCTGTAAACTTACTGAGGGTGCACTCAATCCCCTCATCAAGATCATTGATAAAGATGTTAAGCAGGAGTGGCCCCAATACTGAGCCCTGGGGAACACCACTTGTACCTGGTTGTCAACTGGATTTAACTCTGTTCATCACCACTCTTTGTGCCTGGCCATTCAGCCAATTTTTTATCCAGCAAAGCACATGCCCATCCAAGCTATGAGCAGCCAGTTTCTCCAAGAGAATGCTATGTGAAACAGTGTCTAAAGTCTAGGTAGACAACATGTACAGCCTTTCCCTCATCCACTAAGTGGGTCACCTGGTCATAGAATGAGATCAGGTTAGTCAAGCAGGACCTGCCTTTCATAAACCTGTGCTGATTTGGCCTGATCATCTGGTTGTCCTGTACTTGCTGCTTGATGGCACTCAAGGTGATCTGCTCTATAACCTTCTCTGGCACTGGGCTCAAACTGACAGGCCTGTAGTTCTCTGGATCCTCCTTCCACCCCTTCATATAGATGTGTGTCACATTTGCTAACTTCCAGGCAGGTGGAACCTCCCCAGATAGACAGGTCTGCTGATAAAGGATGGAAAGTGTCTTGGTGAGCACTACTGCCACTTTTTACACTTTAAAGGTGGATCCTTTGCTGGGAATAGAGCATCTAACACCTCTCAGGAGATTAACAAATTTGATTTAAAAATATTATACTTTTCATGATTTAAAGTAATGTTTTCTTTATTGTTAAAATGGAAAACAATTTATCAACTTAAAATGTTTGCAGAATTTGGAGAAATTAGTATAATTTTAATTTTCTTTCTACAAATATTGATTGTAATACTAGAACATGAACAGAACAGCATAGCACTCCACTAATTTTTATTTTTAATTTTTTTAAAGGAACAGATGTTAGTAATTCTCTTGTCAAAGTAATGATGTTAGTTGTGAGTTTCCTGGAAAAGCATTTTAAAAGATTTTGATAGGTTGATGTTGTGGTTTAAGGTTTGGGGAAGGGGAGGGAGAGGTGGAGCGGCTATTCCACTCCCCTTCCTGCCACACTCTATAAAAGGACACAGGAACTTCCGCTCACCCTTCCTCGCTGGAATTTGCTGCTGGCTCTGGACGGCTCTGTGTCTGCTACAACTCCACGTGGCTCGGGATGAATCCAACAACATCCGAGGATCGGTGTTGTATATATTTGTATATATACCTTCCCTTGTTACCTCTGTATATTTCCCTTCCTCTGATATCCCTTTTGTTGTTCCCTGTTAAAAGTTGTAATCTTGATTTCCAACTTTGTGTGAGGCCTTTCTTCCTCCCCTGGGAGGGAAGAGGGGAGGGGAAGAGGGGTGAAACTAATTCTGCTCCGTGGGGGTTGCCCTGAGCCCTAAATGGAGACAGTTGACAGGAGAGGTGTGTTCCTTAGAGTCAAATGAAAAGAAGCAGGCTATTTGATGAATTTATGAGAAGCAATTCTTGACAGCAGCCCTTGAGCAGAAACTGTGTCTGCTAAAGAGTTTGGCTTTTAAAGAAGATGGCAAAGAATGGACTTGAAGCTTGGTTTTGAACATGTAAGGGAGGAGAAACAGTGATCAAGAAGAGCAATTGAAAACTTTGAAGAAAATAATACAGAAGACACAATGGTAACATGACACCACAGAAAAGCCCACTGAGATTCAGTTTTTTGCATGAGAGTAGAGACCTTTGGCAAATCTAAAATTGATGTGGCATATATAAACATCCATGCAAGACATCAAATCACAAATATTTTAAATATTTTTACCTTAAAAATACACCATTTAGCAGCTGAAATATAGTTTATTGCACAAATAGACAAGACTGATGGATATTATGGAGGTTAAGGCAAAGTTTGGGCTGTCTCCCCTCCCCTAAATAAATGCCACAGATTTCTAGGGAAAGAGTTGACTTATTGTTTGCTACTTTTAAAACTCAAGTTTGTAAAGGTGTATGAAGTATGTCCTGTACTATTTATAAAGCCACACTCTAAGAAGAAAATTGTATATGTATAGAAGTTGGACTAAAGAGTTTGTGAAATCTTTATGATGGTTTTATGATTTTATTAAGAATCTGTATTCAACTGAAATGATGGCAAACAAGTGATTTTTATTATTATTGGAATTGGGTGATATCATATGCTAAATGATAAGAGTAATTCAGAAGACACACTTTCTTCACTGAAATATCACACCAGTAAGAATATACTTGAGTCCTGCTGCAGGCTGAATTTTATGGATTCCCATGATATGCTGAGAGCTGTAACTATTTGTTCCCTATTAAAGCATTATTTCTATCCCCATCTATTGTAAGTGGGATTTTATGGGAACAAGTTCTTGAGAGAGGCAGTTTTACTGCTTATACTGTAATGCAAACAGTATAATGTTACACTCCAAACAAAAAAGAGTTAAAAGATGTAAATATATGCTTTCATTGTGCACATCTGTCCAGTTTCCACATACTGTTACAGTAACTCCTCAACATGCTTACAATGTAAATGGCTAGCAGGCCATTTGTATGCACACCATTTTGTAAAAGATTGGCCTCATTTAGAGCAAACCAATAATTTATTACAAATTACTAAATATTGACCAATATTCTTTCATTTAAGCAGTTCCCTGGAAAAGAATGCATTAATTAATGAGATTGCATTTTGTTTTTCTCAGCTTTAAATAAAGCATGTAGTCTCAACCCTAATTCAGCAAAGCACACATTATTTCATAAGCGTACTGAGTGCATGTGTGTCTACTCATCTCCATTAAGCAGAGCACTGTCATTCACAACCTATTCACCACAGCCATTAATCATGTGTATGCAGACAGTGCATTAGTACTAGGCTTTTGCAGATTTGCTCTTAGAGTAGGGTTTGTTTTTTTCTTTATTTTGAGGGTGGAGAAGGTGAACTGATAGAATTTTATTGTTATGTGGATAGTTTTTGAATATCTACTTCCTCATGTCTTGAAATGATGCATTCTCACAAATTTACCTGTTTATTTTTGCCTTTCAAATTTCCTTCTACCTGCTTTCAGTGAAATCAAATGTTATTAGAGAGAAATGAAGAAATAATAGATTTTTTTTTAGGTTCTCTAAGACCAAAGATGAAAATGGTGAGAGAAGCAAAAAGCTGACACTGAACCAAAACTGTTTTTCCAAAGTTTTCTCAGTCAGATGACAATAAAATAAAACCTTTTTTTCAGTATAGAACACAATATTTTGTTTCTTGTGTTACTTACATTTTTTAATTGCTTTTAAGTTAAATATTTAAATTAAAATTAGTTCACTTTGAAAATATTCTAATAAAATAGTTGATTGAATAATCAAGTGAAATATTTCAATTACATTTCAATCTTATCTACCAATAGTTACCAAACTAAAGTGAAGTGTTGCATCATATTTGATCCTAATTCCCTCCCCCTCTCAACAAAAAAATTAACCTAGTGAGTCTCACATTTCTAGTGAATTTACCATCCTTTTAGTTTTGATTTTCAGGCTTATGCTCTGGGCCACATATAATTCAGAAAACAGAATGTTAAAATGGACTGTTATATTTAATAAACAATTTCTAGCTACTACCTCAGACTACCCTGAAATTGTAAAATTATGACAATGGTACTAGCAAAAAAAGTTTGTCTGAATTTTTCTGAAAATTAGAAGTTAATCACAGTCCCTTACAATCAGACACAACCAACTGTAGGAAGAAATGTTTCCGAGGCTGTGTTCAATTATATTAATATTTATGTGAGGTCTCTATCTTTTTCTGTTTTGAGCTGTCTCTATCTGTGTACAACCCTTTACTGAACCACTGGTGATTTTTCTTGATGCAAGGTAGAACAGGTTAATATTTTCTGTGATATCTGTCAAGTTAAATAGGTCAGAGTGTTAAAGTATTGATATCTAAAGAGATAATCCAAGCCCAAAGAAAATTCTGGAGATAATTTGTTTAAACTGAATGTGCATTTCATATATATTCAGGATATGTATGTATGTACAACCACATATCCAAACAGAAAATCTTTCTCTACTGTTCTATGCTTGTATGTATGAATATAGGCATAAAATGATTCACAGAATCACAGAATGGCTGAGGTGGGAAGGGACCACTGGAGGTCACCTGGTATAACATTCCTGCGCAAGCAGGACCACCTGGAGCAGGTTATCCAGGACCATGTTCAGGCTTCCTTTGAGCATCTTCAAGGGGGACGTTCCAGAGCCTCTATTGGCAATCTGTGACAGTGCTCAGTCATTCTCACAAAAAAAAAAAAAAAGGATTTCCTTATGTTCAGACTGAACCTTATGTCTTTCAGTTTTTGCTCATTGGCTCTTGCCCTTTCACTGAGCATCACTGAAAAGAGCTTGGCCCTATCTTCTTTACATCCTCCCATCAGATACTTATATACATTGTTAAGATCCCTCAAGCCTTCTCTAGGCTAAAGTCTCAGGTAAAATCACTTCCCTGGTCTTGCTAGCCACACTATTCCTGATACAGGCCAGGATACCATTGGCCTTCTTGGACTACAGCTCATGTTCAGCTGGGTGTCAGTCAACATGCCCAGGTCCCTCTCCGCTAAGCAGGTTTCAAACCACTCCACCCCAAGCCTGTAGCTTTCATGTGCCTGCAAATGGTTTCCAGGATTAGCTGCTCCATCACCTTCCTGGGGTTTGAGGTGGATCCTTCTTCTTGTCCTTCTTGAAGACAGGAGTGACTTTTGCTTTCCTTCAGTCTTCAAGCACTTCTCCCACTCACCATGGATTATGGAGAGTGGCCTTGCAATGACATCAGCCAGTTCCCTCAGTGCTCATGGTTGCATCTTATCAGTACCTATGGTCTTATCTATGTCCACTTTGCTTAAGAATTCCCTGAGGTGATTCTTTTCCACCAAGGTTATGTTTTCTTTGTTTCAGTCTTTCCCTGATCTCCAGGTCTTGCGATTCCTGGAGACTGTTGTTATTAGTAAGGACTGAGGTACAGAAGACATTCAGTATCTCAGCCTTTTCCATATCCTGTGTAACCAGGTCCCCCATCTACCCATATGTACGTGGACCCACATTTTCCCTAGTCTTTTTTCTGTCACTTATGTACTTACCAAAGTCCTTCTTGTGATCTTTGACGTCCTCGGCAAGGTTCAATTCAATTTATTTTTTTAATTTCCTAACTTCATCTCTGGTGCTCAGGCAATATTTCTGTATTTGTCCCAGGTTACCCATCCTTGCTTCCACCCTCTCAATGTTTCCTTTTTATGTTTGAGTTTGACCAGGAGCTCTTTGGTCATCAACACAGGCCTTCTTGCATTTTTGCTTGACTTCTTATTTGTTGGGTTGGAACTATCTTGAGTTGGAAGAGGTGATCCTTGAATATTAACCAGCCTTTGTGGGCCCTTGTTCCCTCCAGGGCTTTATCCCATGTTACTCTACCAAGCAGGTCACTGAAAAGGCTGAGGTCTGCTCTCCTGAAGTCCAGGGTAGTGGGATTGCTTTTCACCCTCCTCCCTGGCCTCAGGATCCTGAACTCCACCATTTTGTGATCACTGCAGCCAAGTCTGCTTTTGACCTTCCCAGCCTCAATGACCTCCTCATTCATAAGTATGAGGTCCTGCAGAACACCTCTTCTCATTGACTCCTCTGTCAATTGGAAGAGAAAGTTATCAGTGCACTCCAGGAACTTCCTGGATTGCTTATGCCCTGCTGTGTTATCCCTCCAACAGATGTTGGGGTGGTTGAAGTCTCCCACAAGGACCAGGGCCTGCAAACTTGAGGCTGTTCATATCTGTCTGCAGAGGGCCTGATCCACTTGTTCTTCCTGGTCAGGTAGCCTGCAGCAGACACCTACTGTAATGTCACCTTTAACTGTTTTCTCTTTAATCCTAACCCATAAACTCTCATTTGGCTCCTTTTCCATCACCAAGCAGAGCTCCATGCACTCCAGCTGCTCTCTCACACAAAGAGCAACTCTTCCTCCTTGTCTTCCCATCTCATCCTTCCTAAAGAGCCTGTATCCTACCACTGCAGCACTCCAGTCGTGGGAGCCATCCCACCATGTCTTCATGATCCCAACAAGACCATAGCCCTGTAACTGCACAGAAATGGCTAACTCATGGTGTTTATTCCCCATACTGCATGCTGTAGTATACAGGCATGTTGGGTTTCTGGAGAGTGTTTGGTCTATTTGTCTATAATGGTGCTTTATAAGCACTTCCTTATTACATACAGGTGCTGGGTGCTTAAGAACTATTTTGAAACCCCTTCCTGTCACATCAACCCACACCCTTTGCTCAGCAATCTTGTCTGTCACTCCCTCACAGGAGTACTGGTAACTCTCATTCATAACACAACAAGGAGGTTTTCAAAACATTTTTGAGAAAACCATTCTAAATATTTTTTAAAATGTTTGCTCTTTTGGGGGGAATATAACATTGTACTGGGTCTCATGGTAGTTGTTATCAAGGCTACTGGGATTCTGATAAATTTAAACATCTTAAAATGAACAAAGTCTCAGTCCCAGTTTCAGTTATAGGATGGGTGAAACCATGAAATGGGAGGGCATGACTTTTCCTTTGACCCTGTCCTTTGAGATGTGAGTTGCAAGGTGCAGACACTACTCTGAATAGAAATAGGTGAAGCAATGGTGATCCTCAGTTAAATATAAAGACCTGGTGCTACTGACAGGGAGCACATGAAAAGCTATTGTTTGGAGAAGATTTTGTGGTTTATGAAAGAAATAGAAACTGCCAAACTGGGTAAAAATAAAATATATAGGTAGCACACAAGGACTGACAGCATGGTCTCAGTTTACAGTTTGTGGTTGGACTCAGTGATCTTAAAGGTCTTTTCCAACTGAAATGAATCTCTGATTCTGTGGTCAAGAACTGTCAGAGAAAACATTAGAGTCAAGCATTGAAGGAATATGAATAACCACTTCTTTTCATTTGCTTCAGTATTTTGTATACTGCATATTGAGAAACTTGTGACACAATCAGAAATTTCTCTACATAGTTGTAACAATTTGAATGATTTTCTAAACATTCAAAGAAAAAAAAATAAATCCATGTTTACTGAGATATGACTGACACTGACTTGAAAGGGACTGGCATTTTCTCACTGTCCCAGATTCAGCTAGGATAGGGCTAATTTTCACCATAAGCTGGGTGGGAGGGGGTCACAGCCAGGATAGACAACCAAACCAGCCAATGAGATATTTGATCCAATACTGATGTCATGGCCACTATATAATGGCAGGGACTGGGCTGGGCTGGGTGTGTGGGTTTCTGGCATGGTAATTGGTGCATGGCTGGTCAGTTCAGTGGGTTTTGTGTCATTCACTTTGCATATTGTTTTATTACTGTTGTGTCTTCTCCTCTTGTGTTATTCTATTAAGTTGTTCTTATCTCAACCTATGGGATTTTGCCTTTTTTCTCCCTATTCTCCTTCCCATTCCACCAAGAAAGGTGTAGGGCAGCAGTGAGTGAGTGGCCATACGGTGCTCAGTTGCCTGTTGGGTCTAAATCATGACACTCATGCATAATTGTGCATTGCTTTGTTTTGCTTTTTTCTTGTAATTGAAATATCCAGTTCATTAGTATAAATTGATTTAATAATCATGTTTTATTGAAGAAAAAAATCACAATACTAATATACGTTTTTACTGAAATTTGTTTACTGTCAAATGAAATAGATGTGTTTAAACAAAGCTTATCAAATAAGCTAAAACACAGGAGAACTTTAATTGTATAATGAGATTAGTTTAATTTCAAAATTAACATTATTTTCCATGAGAATATTTGATGATTGTTGTTCAGGAGACAACTAGGAGTTCAACAGAGAAAGACAGGTGATTTGAGTTAAATCTCAAGGCAGATTAGTTGTATACCCTTCAGATATGTCAGTGTCTGTTATTCTCTGACCAGATTCTTATGGATTTTCCACACAAGGAGGGTTTAATGTTTTAATAGCGTTGTTGTGGTTTAAGGTTTGGGGGGGGACAGGTGCAGCGGCTATTCCACTCCCCTTTCTGCCACACTCTATAAAAGGAGACAGGAAGTTCCGCTCACCCCTTCCTCTCTGGGATTCCTGCTGGGACCGCTCCTTCGTGCAGCTGGTTCCAACTCCACGTGGTTTGGGAGAATCCAGTGCCACCCAAGACTGGGTTTTGTATATATTTGTATATACATCTCCTCTTAATATCTCTGTATATTCTCTTTCCCTTAATACCTCTTTTTTCCCTGTTAAAATTGTAATCTTAACTTCCAACTTTGTGTAAGGTCTTTTTTTCCCCTCCCCTGGGAGGGAAGAGGGAGGGGGAGAGAGGAGTAAAGCAAATTCTGCTCCGTGGAGCTTGCCCTGAGCCTTAAATGGAGACAAATACTAAATCTACTTACCGGAAAATATTTGACTTTACTCAGAATTTTGATTAGCAGAGTGACAAAGCAGTGTACTGAAATCAATACAAGCACAATATTGCAATTGCAATTGGATTACAATACAAAACATGATTCCCATTACCAGTCTCTATAAGCTTACCATCATGACACTGGGCATCCCTAGTCAGCAGGAAGTAGTATGCAGGTTTAAGCTAGTTGAAGTCTGTTGTTCTCTTCAAAGTTCATTTTGGTGGTTGCTCGTGATGTATACTTTATGTTCTTAGAATCATAGAATCATTTAGGCTGGAAAAGACCTCTAGGATCATCAATTCCAACCTTCATCCTGACAACTCTCTCACCTCAATCTACTAATTTTTTTAACACCTCCAGGAATGGTGACTCCACCACTTCCCTGGCAGCCTGTTCCAAGGCCTAACCACTCTTTCAGTAAAGAATTTTTAATATCAAATCTAAACCTCCCCAGGTGGTCTTGAGGCCATTACCTCTTGTCCCGTTGTTAGTTACTTGGGAGAAGAAACCAACACCAGCCTCACTACAACCTCAAGTGCAGGACCCAGCACTTAGCCTTGTTAAACCTCATACAACTGACAATGTTGGACTGAACTGAGCCATGTATAAACATGCCTGCCCCCTCCCCCACTTCCCCTGTACTGGTCTGGCTGGCTCAGGAAGACATTCACACTTTTTAAACTTGGGGAAGGCCACTTAAACAACCAGCTCCCCTCAACTGATATGGCCAATTGATCCATTCAATGGAAACAGACAAGAAAAAGATCTCCTTCCAGTCCCCTTTAAGGTGATGTAACTTCTGCTTTCTTTACAACAGCTATGATAACTCCTTAAATTCATCCTTGAGCTTCATGAGCACATAATGAGTGCACCCTCAGCAAGTTTGATGATGAAACCAAGCCATGTAGTGTGGTGGACACACTGGAGGGAGGGAATGCTATCCAGAGAGACCTTGGCAGGCTTGAGAGGTGGGCCCATGACAACCTCATGAAGTTCAACAAGGCCAAATGCAAGGTCTTGCACCTATGTCAGGGCAATCCCAAACACAAATACAGATTGGGCAAGGAGTGGTGTGAGAGCAGCCCTGAGTAAAAAGGCTTGAGAATGCTAGTTGTTGAAAAGCTCAACATAAGCCAGCAATGTGCAAGTGCAGCCCAGAAAGCCAACTGTATCTTGGGCTGCGCCAAAAGAAATGTGGCCAGCAGTTCAAGAGATTTGATTCCACCCCTCTATTCCACTCTTGTGAGACCCCACCTGGAGTACTGCATCCAATTCTGGAGCCCCTATTACAAGAAAGATATGGACCTGTTGGAAAGGGTTCAGAAGAGGACTACAAAGATGATTAAAGGGCTGGAACACCTCTCCTACAAAGACAGGCTGAGAGAATTAGGCTCGTTCAGCCTGGAGAAGAGAAGATCTTATTGTGACCTTCAGTATCTTAAGGGGCCCTACAAGAAGATTGGGGGGGACTTTTTACAAAGGTCTGTAGTGATAGGACAAGGGGTAATGGGTTCAAACTGGAAGAGGGTAGATTTAGATTAGAAATTAGAAAGAAATTCTTTACTCTGAGGGTGATGAGACACAGGAACAGGTTGCCCAAAGGGGTTGTGAATGCTCCGTCCCTGGAGGTGTTCAAGGCTGCGTTGGATGAGGCCTTGAGCAATCTGATCTAGTGGGAGGTGTCCCTGCCATGGTGGGGGGGTTGGAAGTAGATGATCTTTGAGGTCTATTCCAACCTAAATCATTCTATGATTCTATGATTATCTCCTCTCAGCCTTCTTCCATTCTCAGGGTTTGTTGCCAAAAAACCCCATCTGTTTTCTTTTCGACCATCTTAGCCTCTGAAATTAATAATATATGATGAGGTTTTTGTTTTGCCTGTTTTGTTTTAATGGAGTTATCTGCAAGCGAGCTATCTTTGACCCTTCACCTGAAGTTCATGTGGTGAAAACTTCAAGCTGCTAAGAATGCTTTTAAACAGGTTATAATTAGAAACTACAACAAATTATTGAGTCCCAAACAATCACCAATTATATTTAAGGAGAATATTGTTATGCTAAAGTGATTTTACCATCTCAGTATATTGGAATATTAATAAGAACAGACTTGTCCTAATTGAAGATAATGCTGTTTTCCTTGCATAATGCTTATCCTACAGGAATAAAAGTATTAAATTACAATATTACTACTAGTATTGAAAGCTGTCGGAATGAGCTGAGAACCAAAAGAACCCACTCTGAAAGGAAAATAATTTATTTTAAAAGAACTTTACTGACAAAAATAATACTCAATAGATTCAAAATAGTGTAATAGAAACAGTGCTTGAAATCAATACATAAGAGAAGTATCTTCATTCTCAAAGACTTACTGATTTAAATTAATAAAAGCTCTCAGGCGACTGCTATATTAGGACCGATCTTTCCCAAGCTTTTATAATGAGACAAAATGAATATCTCATTGAAAATGTAGGTGGGAACTTCATGACAAACATAACAAAGGTACAAAACTCCAGGATAGAGCTTATCTTTTACTAACCTCTAGCATAACCTTTATATTCTGTGGTTATTTAAACCAGACTGATCTTGTTCTGTGGCTACTTGCATGTGGCCTGGGGAAAAGCTGAGGTTTTATGGTCTTTTGCTTAATTTCTCTGCTTTTGATTCTTCCTTCTTTGACATCACTTTTTTGTTTAATTTAAATTAAAAGCCTTAGTTTATACAGAATTATATAAAAGGCCTATAAAAGTCTATTAGTATTACTGCATACTCTATAACATTCTCTGTATGCATTTTTTCCTTATTCTTTTGTATTGGAAGCAGTCTATTTTTACAGTATTTAAGATGCGTTTGAAAATGTTGAGTTTCCTGAGCCTACTAAAGGTCTGTGGAATCCGTTCTTGCAAGAACTGTTGTACAATGGAGGAATTACTACCAGTGCAATTCTATCCTTTTTCTCAAAGACTCGCTTACATGTCACCTGTCTCATGGACATGGACAAGGTCTGAATAGTTGAATGGTTTCTCTAGTATTGAGAATGGGTTGTCTGGGTGCATTGGATATAAGAGCTTAACAGTGGAACCAAAACTTTGGAGGCTATAAGTTTCCTTTGTTTCAGCTAAGTTGCACATGTTGCCAGAATAGATAGAATGGGAGCAGTGGTAGCTTGTCTCTGATCTGCTAGTCTAGCCCTCGTTGCATATAAGTGTGCCTTAAACTTGGCTACCTGATATGGAAAAGCCAGTCCAGTATCTGGAAACATGTGGAAAAGGAAGGTCCCTGAAATTTCCTACTTTCTGTGTGAAGCATAGTTAGGATATATGTAACTCTTATTACTAGGAGGTAAAACTTTTAGTTCAATGTATGATATTTGTCTACTGCATCTGTAATTAACAGACATAAACTGCCTTTTGCCTATTGATATTCTTTAACCAGTATTGTAAACTTCAAATGGTCTTACCTTTATACTACTGACAAACATTGCTGGAAACTGATGCAGTTTATAAATCTGCAGGTTAGGGTTTATAATTAAATTGGTGTACCTGCAAAAAACCCCCAAGCAACCAAACAGTTCTAGTGACTGATAATTTAATCTCCACCCCTTATTCCATAC
>VYZX01008986.1:2454-15917 GCA_013401335.1 Brachypteracias leptosomus
CAGTGTGTCTTGTTCCCCAAGTGGTTTCAGGCCTCACAGACAGAACCTGTCCTACCTGTGTGAGGCCCTGCCTTCCCCCAGGTGATCATGGTTGGGGTGGTGGGAGAGGCTAGAGCTGTATCAACCAGGAACCAACCAGTTTGGGAGAAGCAACAAGGAGCTGATCAGTTGGGGTGAGATCCTGTTGGGGCCAGTCAGAGGAGTTCCTTTTGGGGACAGCTTGCTGAGCGCTCTCTCAATGTGTTCCCCCTTGGCTGATTCAAGACAGAGAAGAGCAAACAGATGAAGAATAAAAGATGAAGTATGCTGAGGGGATGTTGCTGAGTTTGGTGTTGGCCTGAGGAAGAAGAGAGCTAGCAGCACAGAGAGAGACTGACTGGTGTACTCACTCCCTGCGAGAAAAGAAACAGGTTGAGGTCCAACATAAATCAGAGGACCCACTCCCCTCTTGTCACCAGGCAGTAGGAGGGGACCTCAGAGAAGGGGGGGAATGGAAACAGGTCCCTGCTCGAGGAAGCAGGGGAATCCTCTCCTGGCCTCCCCCACCTTCCCAGTTACTTTTGCAGAACAGGTTTGGAGTCCTACAGGAGGAACTGGCTGTTGAAGAGGAGGATGGTTTGCCCAGGTCTGAAATGCAAGAAAGATCAAGTTGCCATAGACCCAGCATCAAAACTGGCTCCAAAAGGAAAAGCAGATGGGTCATTGTTGTGGGGGACTCACTACTGAGCGGAGCAGAGGGCCCAATATGCTGTCCTGACCCACTTCACAGGGAAGTCTGCTGCCTCCCTGGGGCACAGGTTAGGGATGTGTTGGACAAACTTCCCGCCCTAGTAAACCCCTCTGAATATTACCGTCTTTTAGTATTTCAGGTGGGTAGTGATGAAGTGGGTAGGAGCCCAAAATCAATTAGAAGAGATTTTAGAGCCTTCAGACAGCTGCTTAGGTGGTCAGGAACACAAGTTGTGTTCTCCTCTATCCCTTCAGTGGCAATCATGAATGAGGAAATTAACAAGAAGAGACAACAGGTCAACTTGTGTTTCCGGGACTGGTGTTATCAACAGGACTTTGGGTTTTTTGATCATGGACTGCTATATGAGACACCTGGCCTGCTAATGCACCTGTCCCAGAGGAGGAAAAGGATTTGGGGGCAGGAGTTAGCAGGGCTCATTGACAGGGCTTTAAACTAGATTTGAAGGGGGAAGAGGTTGTAGCTGGGTTTGCACTAGTGGGGCAGTGGTCCAGTATTAAAACTTCTCTGAAATGCCTATACGCTAATGCACGCAGTATAGGGAACAAACAGGATGAACTAGAGATCTGTGTGCTGTCTCAGGACCACAATCAGCTCACATGACTGGAACACTGTCATGGATAGCTATATCCTTTTTAGGAAAGAGGCTGGTAAGGTGAGGTGGTGGAGTTGCTCTTTATGTGAGAGAGCTCCTGGAATGTATTGAGCTCTCCCTGGGGGGCAATGAAGAGTGAGTTGAAAGCTTGTGGGTAAGGATTAAGGGGGAGACTAGTATGGGAGACATTGTTGTGGGTGTTTACTACAGGCCACCAAATCAGGATGAGGAAGCTGATGAGGCCTTCTACAAGCAGCTGGAAGTAGCCTCGCAATCCCAGGCTCTGGTTGTCATGGGGGACTTCAATTACCCTGACGTTTGCTGGGAAAACTACACAGTCAGGCCACGTGCAGTCCAGTAGGTTCCTCCAGTGCATTGACAATAACTTCTTGACGCAGGTGGGGAAGAAGCCGACAAGGAGAGGAGTAGTGCTGGACCTTGTACTGGTAAACAAAGAGGGACTGGGTAGAAGGAAATAGAGTGAAGTAATAAAAATTATAATTGCATGCAAACCTGTAACAAATCAATATGTGTAGGAGTGGCTTGTTGTAGAATTTTTGTATATAAATGTAGCATTAATATTGCTTCTGTGTGGGCTTGATTTGTGGGCTTCCCATCAAGCACACAGGCCTGAATGAACAATATCTCTCCTGAGTGTGTGAAGGTTGGTCTCTGTGTGCACCCTAGGGAAAAGATTCCGGCTTTCAGATGACAGTAGGAGTTGCTACAAATTCTGCCTTCAAAACCAAGAGCAGCTTTCCTAATTAAATTTCTTATGAATAATAAGAAAATCAAAAGCAAATCTGGCTCTATCCGAAAGCATCATCAAGGATGGGTTTTATATACTGATAAACCATTAAAATATTGTTGATTATATTGGAGTAAAGAGTTTGTATGATAATGCCAGGATATAAATAACAAGGAATTGCACCTGCAGTTGTTGCTAACATGAAGTTCATGCTGTGTATGTTAAATGACTCAGTACCAAGTGCTCAAGTAGCTTGACATTGCCTCTCTAATTTGAGTTAATAATCCATTTAATAATTTCAACTGAAGGCATTCCACACAGTGGTGATACCGATTACATTGTTTGAAATATAACATTTTCTTCCATATATCGAGAATATTAATTGGGAAACACTTCTGAGAAAATCACAAGTTACAAAACCTGTAGACAGACCAGTTCAGTGAAAAGCACGTACCCTTATCACTCTTGCACATCACTTACTAAAATAGAAATATGTATTATAAATTGTCAGTCTGTTCCCTAGCCAACTAAAATACCATGGGTGATCTGACCTACACAGGAATGTGATTCATGTCTCTGTATCTCTGCTGTCCCCTTTTCTGCCCAAATCTGCATTCTTACCTCTTCTTTTTAATTGAGTGAGTCATGTAGCTCTAAATACAAAAATGTCATTATACTCTAATTTAATTCATATACATTCTACAGCCCATTTGATATCATTAACATTAAGATTGAATGGCCTCTTACAAACAATGATTCACTAGCAAAGCACATTCATTATGATGTTTGTCTTTCAATAGAATTTTTATCATGTATTTATCAGTACTAAAAGTTCCCCATGAAAATCTATTGTCTATTAGTGCAATGTTTAATAGATCTGTGAACATATGTTTTTTTATTTCATGGTAGTTTCAGAAAGAGTTCTTTAAGCAGGTTCAGATTGTGTCAGCACAAAAGGAGAGCCGTTTGCTGATGTTTAACTTTTATGTGTGTGTCTCCGTTTAGGGCTCAGGGCAACCCCCACAGAGCAGAATTAGTTTCACCCCTCTTCCCCCTCCCCTCTTCCCTCCCAGGGGAGGAAGAAAGGCCTCACACAAAGTTGGAAAATTAAGATCACAACTTTTAACAGGGAGTAACAAAAGGGATATCAGAGGAAGGGAAATATACAGAGGTAACAAGGGAAGGTATATATAGAAATATATACAACACCGATCCTCAGATGCCACTGGATTTCTCCTGAGCCACGTGGAGTTGTAGCAGCCACAGAGCCATCCAGAGCCAGCAGCAAATTCCAGCGAGGAGGAGGGCGAGTGGAACTTCCTGTGTCCTTTATATAGAGTGTGGCAGCAAGGGGAGTGGAATAGTTGCTCCACCTGTCCCTCCCCTTCCCCAAACCTTAAACCACAACAGTGTGTGCTGTGCCTATTTTGTGGATTGCATTTACTTTGATTAAAAATACAATTTTCAACATCAAAACTGAGGTGTTTGGAAATTCAAAGGCTACGTCTACCTAATAAGGCAGCATTGATCAGCAGGATCAGATTGGAATAATACAAGAGCTGTATTGGGAAGACTTTATCTTTCTAAAATATATATGCTAATAGGTCTTTATTTTTGTCCATCTTTATTCTGGTGATGTCAGTCGAACATTAGCAAAGCACCTTCATTTAAGTCTAAAGAACATCTTGTGGGTACCTCCTGTCATCTGAAAAGAACCCATCTTAGATGTTCCACAATGTGAACTGAAAAACAGTAAGTTGGGAGGAAGGATGGTAACTTTGGAAACACACTCTTAATTTGAAGTAAAAGACTAATGTAAATGCATCCTTATCAAAACTGACAACTTGTGTAGCTTACCAGTAAAACCTGAGGAAAAAAGAAATGAAATTTGACTAGGTCCTTTGGCTTTTCCCAGAACTCTTGCAAAAGATATTCACTAACTATAGCTAAATGCATATGTGTGTGTCATTTCCAGTTTTAAAGGACCTACACAATATAACTACCAAAGATTTATCATTTTACACCAGTAAACATATTTGTCATTTTAACTGGCAGTGTTAAAAAAAATTTGCATCTTCATTATGTGAGGTGATTAAGCATTATTTGGGTAAGTCTGAAATTCTACAGGTTATAATCCCAAGCTTTCTCATAATATACTTTTTGCAGAAGTTCATTCAAACTCTGTTCTATCCTTGAGCCATCCTAAAAGATCTACCCTGTATCGTGGTAGAGATATCTCATGGAAGAGATATTAATTCTCTTTAAAAAATTCTCAACTTGAATTTTAGAGATAAACAAGAAGTCTTTTATATTTTAATTAAAAAATGTTGGACATGTATTTGTTATTGAAAACCTGCTGTCTCCCCAAATCCATAACAATTGGCAATCTTCCAGTTCTCTCTTCAGTACCAAAGAAGCTACTGAAACCAAAGACTTTTGCAGGATGCCATGACTTCTCATGAAAAGATGCTACTTCTTGGATTACTTAAGATAACTAGCTCAAAGATTGGAAAAGGACTGTAGTAATCTTGCAGTAACAACTTAGTTACAAAGTCATCTTTAAATGCTAAATATTTTCTTTATTCACCTAATGTTTTTACATGAATATTAACTACCATAATCTAAGATTCTTATATGTATCACTGAAACTGATACTGTAAAAGTCGGCCTGAGTAGAAAAACTTCCAGAGACTACGTTTTAAGTTTCTGAAAGTAGCATTCCTTTATTGGTGCCAGGAGAGCGGGGAGTACGCTCTCCCCGAGAACCACTTTCAGCCCCTATTTAAACCCTCAGATCCCTCCCATTCCCTGGATAATTAACATGAAAGGTGGTATCTTTTGGAACTCATTAAAATATTAAAATGTCCCTTGTGCTTACATAGTGGTGGTCATTACTTCATCCTCCATCTCATGATTCTTCGTCCTTGCACCTGGCACTTGTTTGTGAAAGATGTTCTGCCGTTCACAGTGCTGATGTAAACAGGGCTGATCTTTTTATGTCGGGTTCTTCCAAGTAGATCTCGTCCCCCTTATCCTGGAATGTCTTAATAATTCACAGTTCTCAAAATTTACAGTTCAAAGCAATTACTTTCCCAGCTTAGTTCAAAGCAACAATTTCCCTTATCTATTACCTAATGCCAGCTGCAGCTGTGAGCCTGAGAAAATGAACAAACGGCAAACCAGGCCTCACTTATACTTAAGAGTTTAAATCTAACTTATATTGAGAAATTAAAAGAAAAGTTAATAGTATAACTATATTTATTTAAAAGGTTGGGTGAGTTATCAAAACCTTATGTGTTTTCAGTGTCTTCACCAGATGATTGCTTGGGTCAGCCACCCTGGTGGACTCTTGAGATGAATTCATGATCAGTTCTGAGCATAAAACATATCTATCCAGTAACAGTTACAAAGGAGAAGTCAAAGGCAAAATTAAATGAACAATCTTTTTTTTTCTTTTTTTTTTTAATCAGAGTGTGATCAGAAATAGTGTAATTTAATAGGTATTATAGGAAAAATTACACTTTTATTGTCTGTACATGAAGGGCTTTTATCAGCAATGACTTAATTGAACTGAATTAACACCGCAAAGAAATAAAACAACAAATTTTACTCAAAATACTCCAATACTCACCGTTCTTACCCAAGTGGTAACTGAATAAATCACATAGCTTTGTAAGGGTATGTGGAAGGACAGTATGTAGTCTTTTAGAATCATAGAATCATGGAAATATCTAGATTGGAAAAGACCTGTACAATCACCCAGTCCAATCTTCAACCCAACACTCCCACATCCACCCTTTGAATCATATCCCTAAGCACCTCATCTAATCAGCTCTTAAACACCTCCAGGGATGGGAACTCCACCACTGCCCTGGGCAACCCATTCCAATGCCTGATAACCTGCTCAGCAAAGAATTTCTTCCTAATATCTAAGCGAAACCTCCTGTGGTGCAGCTTGAATCCATTTCCCCTTTTTCTATTGTCTGTTGCTGGGTGAAGTGCTGGGGCCTGGGCTGGGGGCCCTGAATTGAAATTGACCTATGGATGAGTCACAACCCAGCAACATCTTTTGTTCGCCAAGGCCCCAGAGGCAGAACCTGGCCCACCTGTGTGAGGCCTCACCTTTCCCCAGGTGATCATGGTTGGGGTGGTGGGTGAGGCTAGAGCTATATTAACCAGGAGCTGACCAGTTTGAGAGAGAGAAATAAGGAGTTGGTCAGTTTGAAGAGAGTTCTTATTGGGGACAGCTTGCTGAGCTCACTTTCAGTGTGTTCTCCCTTGGCTGACTTGAGGCAGAGAAGAGCAAATATGAGAAGAAACTTCTTCACAGTGAGGGTGACAGAGCACTGGAACAGGCTGCCCAGGGAGGTTGTGGAGTCTCCTCCTATGGAGACGTTTAAAGCCCGCTTGGACGTGTTACTGTGCAACTTGGTCTAGGTGATCCTGCTCCGGCGGGGGGATTGGACTAGATGATCTTTTGAGGTCCTTTAAAATCCCTAACATTCTGTGATGTATTCAAGGCCCTTCACCGGTTTTGTTGCTCTTCTCTGGACATGCTCCTGTGCCTCAATGTCCTTCTTGTGGTAAGGGGCCCAGAACTGAACACAGTATTCAAGGTGCAGCCTCACCAGTGCTCAGTACAGGGGTAAGATCACTTCCCTGGACCTAGAGGCAACTCTATCCTGATACAGGCCAGGATGCCATTGGCCACCTTGTCCACCTGGGCACACTGCTGGGTCATATTCAGCTGGCTGTCAATCAACACCCCCAGGTCCCTACCCAATGAGCAGCTCTCTAGCCACTCTTTCCCAAGTCTGTAGCGTTGCCAGGGATTGTTGTGGATGAAGTGCAGAACCTGGCACTTGTTCTTATTGAACTTCATCCAGTTAGTCTCAGCCTATCAATATAGTCTGTCTAGGACAGACTAGGCAGAGCCTCTCCACCCTCTAGCAGATCAACACCTCCACCCAGTTTAGTGTCATCTGCAAACTTACTAAGGGTACATTCAATCCCCTCATCCAGGTCATCAATAAAGATGTTAAACAGGACTGGTCCCAGTATAGAGACCTGGAGAACACCACTCATGACCAGTCACAAGATGGAATTAACTCCATTAACTACTACTCTCTGGGCCCAGTCTTCTAGCCAGTTTTTCAAACAGCAAGCAGTAAGTTTCTCTAGAAGAATACTGTGGGATATGGTGTCAAAGGCCTTACTAAAGTCCAGAAGACAACATCCACAGCCTTCCCCTCATCCATTAAGCAGGTGACTATGTTGTAGAAGGACATCAGGTTATCTGGTCAAAGTCCTTTTCAATTCAAAAAACAATAAATGAAAAGAAGGAAGAGATAAACAGGAACATTCAGGGACAAAAACCTGACCACTAGCAGTGACTAGAATGAAGCTAGTCAGTCGCATTAATTGGTAAGTATACGCGGAATTTTTTTTTCAGTAAGATTATCAAATTTGTCAAATTGGGATTATAAGGAAAGAGAGGGAGACAAACACACAGACACACAAAACCTTACCTGACTTGAGTACCCAATGTCCAACTGAGCTGCTGCTGCTTTCTTTTCTAAAAAGAAATCTCTATAGAGAAACACTGTCCTGAAACTGTCTAGTCCTATGTCACTTCTCACTTTCAGGACAAGATTCTTAGACCTCAGTGTTGAAGACCCTTTGTGATAGGCTAAAGGTGATTGTTCATTGCCTCTGGTACCAGACAGGTTAAGAAGGAATAAAAATCCTGTGATATTGAGGAAAGAATGTCTTTGTACCAAAAGTTAGTCCTCAATAGGTTTATGACTGTGAAGTTAAAGAGAAAACTAAATACTCTTCATGATTACCTATGAGCTATTATTGGTACGTGTACCAATCAAGTAAAAGCAACAAAATCCTCATTACTAGAACAAGATATTTTTAGTCTTTTTGACACAAATGTCATTAATTTGATATCATAGGGAGCTTGATAGTCTGGAAGTATGTATCAGAAGATTTAGATACCATCTAATTTTTAATCAAACAAGAGATTTTAGTTCTCATTTCTAGCTTGTAACCACCCATGGAGAGAGATAATTCACATCTGAACTCTAGCTATTTTGCATTACTGATTTGGTGCTTCATTTTGCATCCAGACTTCTGAGTGACCTCTTGCTCAGCTCTTCCGTTTATAATTTCCTCAGTAGAAATATACTTCCTGATTCTTTATGACAAGATGGGATGTTTAGGAGAAGGACTTATAGTAGGAAAAAAGAAGGATCATGGTGGGTTGGGAAAGGAACAAGGATGGAGGATAAGGGGAAAAGAACACAAAAGGGGAAGTCACCCATAGACAGGCTACTGCTCGGGACACATGCAGTCCCCTGCATCCCCAAATCCACCAGATCCAGCTACCCCTAACACTTCCCTGTTTGTGTTTTAGCTGTCCAGAAAATAACACACTCAAAATTATTTTTAGCATTGGGTCCCAGGGATGAAGATACAGTGAATTAAGGGTGAAAATATGACCTTGCATAACTAAGAATAAGCTCAATAATACTTCTTCTATTTTGCCTTGCAGAAGTTTTCTCACTCCCATTTCCAGACATAGCTTTTTGCTACTGCTAGAGCTGTCAGCTCAGTCTTTCCTTTTTCAACTCAGTTTTCTTAAGGTACTCCTAGCATTTCCAATGACATTTTATAACCCTTGCAGTAGGAATTTTGGAATTTAATTTGTGGTGTTCAGAATATTGTTTGAGGGAAATGCTTTAAAATTTATGTGGAAAAATCATCTTCATCTTAAAATGTGAGGTCAAAGAATAAACAACACTGTGTTGCTGAATAATTAAAGCAGGGCATGACTTCTATGATGAAGTTGGAGAATCTATCTGTCAGTTGTTGTAGTAAAGAACAGATAAATGCAATCTGACAAACATTTTGAAAATCTTTAATGTGTTCTGATATAAACAAACATGGAGCATAACACACATACTTTTTTTCAAGTAGTAGAATTTGAGCAAAGAGGAAGAAGGACTCTGTCTACAATCCTTCTTCAGAGTGGTTGAATGAGCAAGTTAGCAGTTTTAAAACATGATTCAAAGATTTTTAAAAGTCTTTTTTCCCCCAGAAAAAAAAAATCCAAGAGGACTGATTTATATCACTGTTTTAAAACAACTGGTGCAAATCAGGACTGAGACAAAAGACAACAAAAACATACATGATAGTTTAGGTATATACATATCTGTTTGTGTATTCCTCCCTCCTAGTCTATTTAATCTGGTTTTGCATTTGCCCATCATTTCATAGCAAATTACATCTTCTCTTGGGATGAACAACCATTAAAACATTTCAATATATGTTATACTTAAAATTTTACCTTTTGATAAGAGCACAAATGGATTAAATTTATTTATATTTTTTAATTACCAAATTTGAGTGTGTTGAAAATAAGCTATGCATCTCTTCCTTGCTGTTACTTTCTATTTCAGATCTGGTATTCACTACATTTGAACAGAAATGAAAATTAACTACAGTGAACAAGTCTTGGACTATTCGGAAGACTGCGAAATTACATTTGGCATTTTAAATTTGATGCTCCATTAAATCAAATCTTTACTCTGTGGACTGGCAAAATTGTATCAGGATAGTGATACTCA
The DNA here is from genome assembly GCA_013401335.1 of Brachypteracias leptosomus. NCBI lineage: Eukaryota > Metazoa > Chordata > Aves > Coraciiformes > Brachypteraciidae > Brachypteracias > Brachypteracias leptosomus. The sequence continues at coordinate 12,180 of VYZX01008986.1, forward strand.
GGTGCATTCAGACAGCAATCACTTTTTCAGGGTGGTGAGTTAGCATAAAGGATTCTCATGGGTGTTGTATATATCCACTTCATTCGGGGAACTGTGCATTTGAAGGACTCATTCCTTTGGCTAACTGATTTCTTTGTCTACCCTGAACTGAGCATAAGCCAATAGTGAGAAAGGAAGTAGAGCTAATAATTAAGTACTTATACCTAATGTGTCCTGTTAAAAAGGTGAATGGCGATGTGCTGCATTTATTTTCAGGTTATCTCTACCACTCAGAAACAGGGTGGAACTTTTATGCATGAGTTAAGAAAAACAAAGGATGGGGAGTGACCACTGAGTCCAGTCAGTAATTTAAACTTCCAAGGAAGCAGCACTGGCAGTTTCTGGATGTATGAAAACAAATTGGGTCCAATATCCCTCTCAGTCCTTGTGCCTGTGCTTATGATCTGATAGTTCTTATAATTATTCTCATTCCTAGAATCATGGATAAAAAAAAAAAAAGATGCAATCCCTTAGTCCTCATGCAAAGTAAACAAAAACCTGTAAACTGCAATTGTATAAAAAAGGGATGGTGCCTCTTCTGGGCAGCTGCAGTATCATGGGTGTTGTTGACATTCAGCAGGGTTTCAACACGTGGAAATGAGTTGTGTGCTGGCAGTGAGAGCTCAGCAACTCCTGCAGTGCCAACACAACAGTGAGAAACATGTTGCTTGAGATGATGTGAGCTACTCAATAGAGCTGCGGAGAGCTACAGCAACTGCAATTTGACACAGTAGACTTAAGAGAGCTTTCTGTTGGAAGTTCAGCGTGTCTGTGGAAGATTGACAATTTTGTGGTGACAAATTCATTTAAAGGATACGTACACGCAAACATACCTCCATGTGTATCTGGTAGTATATACTGTAGGAGAAGGTGTTATTTTTGATAGATGACAAAAACCAATAATGATCATCAGTGCAGAAAAAGAAATAACAATCCCTCAATTGGGGATACACAGCATCTTTGGAAACACAGAGACAGAACTGTAACCTGTAAATAAGCTCAACCAGAGTTTCTTTGAAAATAGTTCCTGCACTTAGAAAGGTCAGATAAACAGTATTTGGACTGTCAGTATTGTTGACAGACCTATCAGGGTAGGAGACCTTTTCTGTGACATGTAAACTGCTGCCTTCAGGATGTTTTCCTGTGGAGAGGTATCTCCATAAGAATAGACGTGTGAGCAAACCCTGACTTGATGGCGCCAGTAAGAATGGCTGCAGGAAAGATGTAAACAAGGACGGTTACAGGGAGGATGTAAACAAGGACACACGGGGACAGCCACGTGTGGCACGTGACACAGGAGTGAAGCAGCAAGAAAATGGAGGCAGAAGGTGGAACCAAGGGAGGCGCCTTGAGAGGAGTACCTGGCCAATCAAGAGATGTTGCTTAGCGCCTGGCAGAGTTGCTTTACCAATTAGAGTGGTGCGTTCAGCGCGTGGTTAGCGCTGGTGGGTATATAATGAGTGAGCTTCGGGCAATAAACGGCAATGCTTGGATTATATTAATCCGTGTACGCGTTGTCCATTGATCTCCCGCCACATTTTCCCATCTATTACTGTGCTGAATGTGTTTCATCTGGTTTGACTGAAGGTAAGTCTTTCTCTGTACACTTCATGCAATTACTTATGCCAATTTGGTTTGGTTTTAAGGTAAGATAAATTGTGTATTTGAAGCTTAATTCATAACCATAAGAAAGGATTACTAAGTGCTATAAGAAAAAGGGATATAATGTGAAGACATCTTGATTAAAGAGTAAAGATGTCTGGCTCTGTAGCATAACATGGAGAGCAATAACAGGTGTCATATAAATGGAGAAGCTGAGGCTGTAAGAAAGGAAATCTCTCAGTGCTATTGTTTGTAAGACATAAGAAAGCTACTGTCCTATCATAAAATAATCAGAAAACCCTTATTTTCAGGTTATTAAGAAACACAGTTACTGCAGGTGCTCTGGAGGGTAGGAGAAATGTGATGAGGACTCTGGTATTTTATCATCCTTTTGCTTCCTGTAACACATATTGTACACACACCAATGCCATCACTACAAAGTCAAAATGTGAACAAGGAAGGAAAGGATTTTTACATATAAATTAGTTTGCCATGTGTTTTCTGCAGTGAAAATCATTATGTGAATGGACAGCAACTTAAAAAAACCCCTGAAATATCACTTTGGGTTTTTTGAGGAGAAAGTGGAACTTCATGTTTGGGATATTGCATGTTTTTATTTGATAAGGGACAGGCTATCTTGTTGGGTGGGGGGTTTTTTCAACGTAATGATTTGGCAAAGAGAAGTCATGAAAGAACAAATGTCTGCTGAAGGTAAAAAAGCTGACTGGCCTTGATTTGCTGAAAACCACACCACCAATTGTGCTGGTTTGGGTTAGAACCAAACCAGTTCTGTTCAGTGATTTTTAAATTTTTTTTTTTACTTTTTGCAGTGGACTATTGTGGCCTAAATGAAGTTACACCAGCAATAAGTGTTGCAGTGCCGGACATGTTAGAACTCCAGTATGAACTGGAGTCAAAGGCAGCCAAGTGATATGCTACCTTTGACATTGCTAATGTGTTTTTCTCTATTCCTATAGCACCAGAGTGCTCTACACAGACAATTTGCTTTCACCTGGAGAGGTGTCCAGTACACCTGGAATCGATTGCTCCAGGTGTGGAAGCATAGGCCTACATTTGCCATGGACTGGTCTTCACTGCACTGAAGAAAGGTCAAGCTCCAGAACACCTGCAATACATTGATGACATCATTGTATAGGGTAACACAGCAGAAGTCATCTTTGAGAAAGACAATTAAAGCCTTTGTGGTATGGGGGACAATGGTCAAAGTATAAGTATTGGAGAGGCCTGGCAGATTGATTATATCACACTCAAACCCGCCAGGGTAAGAACTATGTGCTTACAATGGTGGAAGCAACCACTGGATGGCTGGAAACATACCCTGTGTCTCACATCACTGCCCAGAACACCATCCTGGGCCTTGAAAAGCAAGTCCTGTGGCAACATGGTACTCCAGAAAGAATTGAATCAGATAATGGGACTCATTTCAAAAACAGTCTCATAGATGATTGGGCTAAAGAATATGATATTGAATGGGTGTATCACATCCCTTACCATGCACCAGCCTCTGGGAAAACAACAATACAACAGACTGTTAAAAACTACTCTGAAAGCAATGGGGCATGGAACCTTTAAAAATTGGAACAAACATTGAGCACAAGCCACCTGGTTAGTTAATACCAGAGGATCCATCAATTGAGCTGGTCCTGCCCAATTGGACCCTTTGCAAACAGTAGCAGATAAAGTCTCTGTAGTGTATGAAAGGAATCTGTTGGGAAAAACTGTGTGGGTATTTCCTGCTTCAGACAAAGGCAAACCCATTTATGGAGTTGTTTTCGCTCAAGAACCTGGAAGTACTTGGTGGATAATGATGGAAGATGGAGAAGTACAGTGCGTACCTCAAGGAAATTTAACTCTGGGTAAGAATACTTGATTAGAAGCTGTACGTTAATTGCATAACTTGCATAATATTAACAATAAGTGTTTTTCAGGATAACATAGCGGTGACAACCAGAGCTAGCTTTATCAAGAGGTGTCCAGTGACCTCCCGAGGTGAATCTGCAACCTGTGGACACGAATCATGATGAACTCCATAACATCTTACCTGCCCTGAGAGACTGCTAAGATAGATGGAAATCT
>VYZX01008986.1:16633-35902 GCA_013401335.1 Brachypteracias leptosomus
GTGCGGGGTGGGGGGATGGGGGGGGAAGAGGGGATAACAGAGAGCATCTGTTGTAGATCTGGTGGATTGGACCTAAACCTCAACACCAGTGAATAAATTGATGGAGAAATTACTTTTTCTACCTAATGTGTGGTATTATCCCCCTTAATGCCCAGTATTCATATAACTTCAGGAGAAAAATGGACAATAGATGCACATTTAAGTCAAGATGGCACATTTCCTCCTTTTTTTTTAATAATTCAGCATTATTTTCATGTACAATTGTTAATGGCTTCATGCAGATTTTAGTTAAATAAATGTAAAACACTGAAAAAAATGTTTTACAAATATTAGTAAACAATCGCTTACAACAAAACTTAGTAGCTACAGATGCTCATACTTTAACTACAGACAAAAAAAAAAATAGAGGTGGCAAGATGGTGAGCTCCACAGTTTATGTGACAGAATAAATGCAAAGTGGCAGCATGATTTATTGTAATGTGTTTATTGAGATTCTTCTTCTTCCTCATGCACTGGAGGGGAACATTGTGGATTTGCACCAGTTAGGTGCCTTTGAACATACTAGATAAGGTTTTAAGCATCTGTGTAGTTCTCTGCTTCAGGTAAATATTGAGTTGAGCCATGGAAAACAGAGCTTCTCTTATCTGAAATTATACTGACCAGGTTCTGCTCACAATTATGTAAGGCTGTCCATAAAGCTCTGCAGCATATAGCATGCCTTGTATACTATCATCCTGTTTTTCTGCAGCAAGTCTATCATACTGCAAGATTAATGGCCTGAGGTTTCCTAATTCTCAAAAATCTGCATGTCTAAGGCAAAGGGTTGCCTGAACAATCTTACATGAAAGTTCAATCATAAATTCGTAATAGCTTTTGAACTCAAAATGAATGTATTATGTGCTATAATTTTAGGCAAGTGTGAATAAAGGCTGAGGGTGCATTAAATGGCTTTATTTTGAGATATGTACTGTGCATACAGTGCGTTATCGTACACTGCACATCATGCTCTCACTATTTTCTCAAAGCTTGCATTTGATAATGAACATGTAACAAGAAAATCTGTCCCCAAATATATATTTTTGCTTTATAGTAAAACTAGTTCTTCTGCAATTCAGAAGTGTTTTCACATTCCTTTTTTAAGTCTTTTTTCATGGATAAACAGCTTTTTTCTGATAGTAAAAAATGCTATAAGGAAGTTGATTTCTAACGAAGTCTAAAAATATTCCAGATGTATTTGCTATTGCAACATTCCTTTCAGATCCACAGTCCTGCCTTATGTATACATATGCATATGGTTTTCTTTAAGAAATCTGAAATTCTAAATGCTTCAAAGGAACTTTTGTCAAATAGGTCAGATACACACCAAATACAAATTCTTGCTAAAAATGAAAGTGTTCCTCAAACCCAGGCTATCAGATGGCTTCTGCTACTGCCTCAGAGGTCAGAAAGAAAGAAAGAAAGAAAGAAAGAAAGAAAGTAAGAAAACTTATGTAAAATCTTTAACAGTTATGCAATATAACAGTTCATATTTTTTCTCCTTTATTTCTGCCATAAAGCAGAGAGATTAATTGCTTTAAGTGTCCAAAAGCATTAAAACCTGCAAGAATAATAGACTTCCAGGTTGATGAAGAAATTCATATCATTAGAGTGAAATTTCCTGTACAAAAGACTCTTCCAGCTTTCTGATTTTGTGCAAGAGAAAAGAATAGGTGACTTCAATGAGAGCAGAGCAATAAATGATCCCATTTCTGTGATATGTAACTGCAGATCTTTAGAAAAATACACATATATTGGAGAGAATGCTTAAACAGGAAAATCAATTTTAATTTTGAGTAATAAAATAATTTTGAGTGTTAGCATAATTCATAGATGAGACAATAATAAATCAATTCAAGAAATTTCTTTGTTGTGTTTTTTTTTTCCAAGAAGAGCTCATTGCTGCATATCTCTCTACAAAATATTTCTTATTCTAACAGGAAATATGTCTTTCCTTTTAATAGAAGTCAAACTTTTGCAAGTTTGTCTTTTTTTTTAATCTTCAGTAAAAAAAATTAGATAGTGTTTATGGATTTCAGTGAGATCATTCAGAAAAACATTCAGTCATGTAAACAGGTTCTACAAAATATCCAGATTTATAATTTTTCTGTTAAGCAATACAAAAGGGACAGTTCTTATAAATGGCTTTTAAAAATTGAAGCCCACCTTAACCCAGTGTTGATGTTAACTGTTGAGACAATGCAAGACTCCATGAGTTAATTTTCTTAATGTTTATTGATATTATTCTGTCCTAGCAACTTATTTAAGATAGAATACTAGACTTACTTGGGTCAATGAAGGGTTATGTTAATACAGGCTGTACCTGTTTCCATTTATTGACTTATTCCAGAGCTAGAAGACTGGATTTAGTTGAACACTTTTTCATTTGACAAAATCAGTTGGGAACAGGGGAAAGAAAATTTATTGTACAAATAAAACCCAATTCAGGTCACCATCTCCTTCATTGCTGGCGTATGTCCAGAATGGGATGAAAAGCCATAATTCAGTGTGGCACAGATTTTTTATTGTTCTTATGAACTGAAACTCTCTGAAATTTTCATTGGAATAATACATTTCACCTTCTGTGTTGCCCCTTGTCCTTTACCCTTGCACAGTTGGCTGCCTATAAAATCTATGCCTCTTTAATTGATTTTAGAAACTTTGTCCTAGGGACACTGCTTCATGAAATCACTCTTTCACAAAGTGAAAGACAAAACATGATATCAAGTGAAAGTTTCCTGGTTGGGGATTGCTAATGGGGTCACTTTAGAAATGTAGATTAATCAAAATACCTCATAATCTTCATGCACATTAATCTATTGGTTTAAAGACCAAAATTTTATATCCTCTTTACCAGTATAATAAGAGTGGTGGTTTTTATACGAATGTCTTTAGCTGTATGTGCCAGTTGTTCTTATTAGCCTTTTCTTCACCTTGGACTAAGTCTAAAATACACAGATTGAATTAGGATGTGATTTGAGAAGCTTTCTTTCCTTCACCTTCCGCTCAGCCAGATAATAAATCTGAAGTGTAAACACTGATCTAATAAATTATTGATCAGAATTTGAAAAAGAAAAAAGTATACAAAAATAGTATTGTCTAAATAATTTTCTCATCTAGTCTGTGTATTTATATATACATGTATATATGAATGTGTGTAAGCATATGTATGTATATTAAAAAATTAATGTGTGTCAACATGCATGGACTGATAGATTNTATTTCCTAAGGGTTTGTTTACCATCAGGTACCGTTAGCACATCTCCAAATGTGTATTTTGAAGTTTCCTCCTTGGAGTCAATGCTAAGTCAGTGCGAACTACTTCAGAGATGGCTTCATGAAAAATAGCATTTATAAAAACCCANGTGTGTAAGCATATGTATGTATATTAAAAAATTAATGTGTGTCAACATGCATGGACTGATAGATTTCTTGAGTTCAAGAGCAGAACACCTCTGGCCAGAAGAAATATCATTTGTGGTACAAAAGAAATGTCATTAATGAAAAAATTAAAATCTGAGATTAAAATGTCATTGTTATTGATATTTAATTGATATTGATTATTATAATAATAATAATAATAAAAAACACTACACAAAACTATGCCTATATGAATGACTTTGAGCCCTGAGTTAAAGAAGCAGCCTTACTAATATTGAAGAGGAAATCAAACAGTAAGTTAGATAAATTGGAAAGAAGAGTTTGTAANTCTTTTGTACTACACTTTTGAGGAACTAGCTGTGCTGCCAGACAACGGTCATGGTGGTGACGATGAATAGAAGATGAAAATATGTAAGGCTTCTCTTTTCATCAATTGGTTGCAAGTTGCTTTACATTTTTCTCAGTGGTACCTGACATCTGCTGTATGTCCCACATAGTTTTGATAATCCTTTTTGAAATGTGTGGGATGTCACTTCACTTGAAAGAGAAAAGTGAATCGTGTGAGCTGTTGAAAATAGTTTCTATTCTTTAACATTCAGTCTAATATTCTTTCCTCTTTTGCATAATGGATACCTGTCAGAAGTTCTTGAAAATGGATATTGAAGCCACAGCCTTCTCTGATATTGTTTTGTTTACAGTGCAATTTGTGCAACAGAGTACTTCTAATTTGTCATTCTTTGTAAGAACGCATAGGTAAGCACCATTGTTTTTTCTGTAACACAATTCACTTTGTTAAGTTAGCAGAAAGGAAAACTAATATGTATATATTGCACTGGCTCTTCTAAAACTCAAAAACTTTGTAAAACTATTCTATCTCTTTAATGTGCTAAATCTAAGATCTATTTCAAGATTCCTTAGTGTAAAGTGGGGTGGTAGGTGTAGGAAACTCTGCTGGGCTCAAGAAGAAAAGATTCACAGGGAGATGAGAAAGTTGTACCTAGTCCATTCCTTTTCAGAGTGCTATTTTCATAACACTTACCAACATTTTACTGTGGCTAGAAGAAGGTGTATATGTGGCTATTTCCCCTACTATCCTTTTGTGTATCTGTTAACTGAATGTCTTTAAATGGGTTTTCAATGTACCGGTGTTCATATTATCTGTCAATACCAGTAATGGTATTGTCTGTTTCTATCACCTCCTATGGCAAAACCCCCTAAACATTCACTACTTTAAGAAAGGATGTACAAACACCTGTAATCTAAGGATATAAGGTCAAGGATATCTGCTTAGTGCAAGGATATGTGAAATATAAGTACTCTTCTATATTTGAGAGATTCTTTCCTAGATTCAATGAGCACTCCTAGTTTCAGGTCCAGTAGGTGACAACACTAAACCTATTTTCTAGATTTCTTCCCAATATATTTTTGCTTTTAGGTGATGAATTAGAAGTTCAGGTTTTGTCAATGTTAATTTCTCCTCCTGTTTGTTTCTGGTTTGGTTTTGGTTTTTTTTTTTCTTTATTTACTTCTTTTTTTATTTTAACTTGTGTTTTGGTAGTAACTTTCAGTGAAAATCTTTCCTGAAAAGATATGTCATGTTCTCCTGAGCAGTCAAAGGCTCATTTTTTTAATTGTTTGTTTCATTGTGTTGGTTTTTTTTCCCCAACAACACTGGGGGTTTTATTTTTTTCCTAGGTACAAGATGAGCTGTAAAACCAGTGTGCTGACCTTTTGGACTAGATCAAGATCACACTGGCTGCTATTACTGTAAGCTGCATCTCTGTCTTGTGAAGAAATTAGTTAATAGCTCAATCTATTTTTTATTGGAGATTTGTGGTTTCATGGTGTAGTACCTCCCAAAAGAAAATGATAAAGCCATGTTGTTAAGGGCAATTGCATTCAGTGGGCTGAAGGACACCAAGGAGACTCTCCTTCCTGGCAGATGGAGGTGAACTCACAAACAGATAAGCAGCAGAAGGAAAATGTCTTTACAGGCACTCACAAAAACACAGCCAGCAAAAATAGCCCAATCCTGGTTTTACGGGTTGATGCTCAGGGACACCTCCTTTCAGAGATGTCTCTGATATCATAGCTCTGAGACCTTTGATCTCTGTCCTGTCTGGTCCCCTACTCTCCTTCTACTTATCAGCTAGTCTGGCTTGAAGTTCAGTATTAAATCACAAGCACATATACATATATACGCACATAGAGCAGATACAGAGCATGCTCACACAGATGGTTAGGGCTAAAAGTTTAATAATATATTAGGACATACTGCAATGATCCAAGTCCAGGCCAGACAAGCATATCAAGCAACATCCAACTCATATGCAACTGGACCCTTCTGTCACTCCTTCTCTCCATCTTCTTCTGAAATCACCTCATTCACTCCTAGACACTCCCCCAAGCATCCTATTATGAATTTTGTACAGGCACTAAGTTTTCTTTCCAAAATCTACCTTAGGCATTGGATAGTAAGTCTTGTATCCCATTATGCAATAGTACCCCTCAGTATAGCATTCCCAAGAAGTATTTTTTTCCTGTATAATAATGGTGTGTTTTACACCAATAACAAAGGTTTAATCATTTACTCAATAGTAAATGATTTCCTCCAATAGTCTTTGGAGTAGCTGATGTAGATGAGCTATGCTGTTGCAGCTCCTCACTTAACTTGGGTTATTTTATTTGTATTTGACTGCTTTTTAGACAGATACTCTTATATACCTGAACACACTGTGATTAGAATTCAGAAAGCTAGTATTTTGTGTTCATAATTGGATGTAAAAGGAAGGAAGGAAGGAAGGAAGACCCACCCTTGGGTCAAACTTATACAGGTTTTGAAGGATATTTTGTCAAACATGCATACGTTTTTATCCTGTGTTTATTACTTTTGTTGTCAAATGAATTGCTGAAAAAGGTGGTCTGAAGCATCTTCATCACAGCTGTGCTTTGCCTACAAGCTGTTTAAACCTGCCAATCACAGATCAATATATACAGGCTCTCCAAATAATTTTAGTTCCTGTTCCCCTGAGTCCCACAGTGTGAATCTCAAAAATAGTCTTGCATAATTTATTTCACATCTTGTCCTAAGGGTAATGAATATAGACCTATGAGAAAGGACATGGCAGTACAAATGTACTATTTTCTTTTAGAAAATCTTCACACTCAGAGTAATTCCCAGGTTTTGTGTAGATCTGATTATGATGATAAATTATTACTTATTTCTTAATTGTCAATGTTAATTTTCTTAAAGTCCTGCAAAGCAAAATTAAGACAAAAGCTTTGTTCTAGATATTTAAAGGAAAAAAAAGATTGATTCAAATGTTTCTTTAAGAAACTTAAAGGAATTCAAAGTAGAACTTTAGGAAAGTAAAAATATAACATGAGGTCAAACCTGCCACTTGAGCCTTAGGCACAAAGGAGATAATTTGCTTAAAAAACACAGAGCAGATGAGACTAAATGAGCTAGGAGAAACACAGAATGTTGAAATAATGTACTAACAGTGCAAATAAAGTGAAAAAAAATAAAAGGGAAGAAAGGCTGCTACACAGTTAGAATCTATGTTGGAAAAAGGGGAGTTAACCAGTTTAAAGGAAGGGCTAGCAATACTAGCTTTGCTGTGACAAGGAGAATATGCATAAGGAACCTTCAGTGTATAGGTAAGCTTGTGACTTGGCTTTTATGAAACACAAGCACAAACAAAAAAATTGTTTAATGTAATCAAGGTGATGAAAAAAAGGATACAAATGGCCAATGCAGCTATTTATCATTTAGGTCTCCTCTCTCTCTTCCTGTACTCTAATACTGGCACAGGAGAGACCAGCACATAGTGTTATATTCATTCTGAAGTGTAGGTTCCTTATTAGAGAAGAAAGAACTACATTGTTAGTTTCCAAGGGATTCTTAATGATTTGCTTTACCTTGTCTGGCTATACATCTTTTGTTGTAGCTGTTGTTATTTTATGTTTACAGTAAAAAGCCCTCTACCGCATTGTTTCCTTATCTCAGGTTTGGTACCTCCAGATTAGTCTCTCTTGTCAGTACTCCTGTGTTCCAGACATTAACTGTAGAAAGTTGACTGGTACCATTGATTTTTTTTTTTTTTTTCCCTGTGTGCAAGTTCTAATTGCTTATTTCCTGTAAAAGTTGACATAATTAATCAGTAATGATTCTCTCTTTTTCTTTGAGGGAGAGTACACCGTGACTTGACATTAGAGATAAGCTGATAGGGCAAGCCCTGTAAAAAGAATGACTCCACTGCATTTTAAATTTGAAGCTGTTTTTCAGCTAGCTCTGTCATACAGCAAAAGGCATCTTCTCGCTCAAATGATATTTTAAAATGGCCATTAGTAAAGAGTTATTTTAAACCAGATATAAAAGGTCATTGTTCTTGAGTGTGTATCCAGTCTCAACTGAGCAGATGACTTCTATAAAGACTTCTATGGAACAAAGTGGTGGGAAGCTGTCAGACCTGTAAGGGGCACTACTCACATAAAGGTTCAACCCATCCATCTGGGTTCTCCCCTGACAGCCAGGGAAAGCTCCCCATCCCACTCCCAGCCGTGTGTCCTCCTGACTTTGAAAGCCTTTATGGTGTAGTCAGAAAGGCAGGTTTGGTTCTGCTCCAGCAGCAGTGACCATGCACAGGACCACCTGACAGTATCCCTGAATATCACTGTCTCTCACATACCACTCCCTTAACCACCTGTGCAATCCAGCCATCTCCCATGGCACTATTCGTAATGTATCTGCTTCTGACACTGTTATCATGTCCAGCAATTTGTCATGTCACATCCAGGGCCTAGACAATGGCCCAGTCATTTGCTTACAGTTCTAGCATCAGTCCATGGTCCTTTTTGCTGTTGTAAAAGGTGGTGCAACAGCACTGAATGTTTTTATACTTGTATCTTTTTCTTTAAGAAAAGACCCTGACTTGCCAAGAACAAGGAAAATTAAGTACTCCCATGCATGCAGATAGATGGAGACTTAATATAAGAGGAGGAGGAGGGTTGAGAAGTTGCATAGTCACCAGTACCTCAGATAGTGATGACTACATACTATTTCAGGCGATACTAATGGGAAAGAAAGGTGGATTTGGTGGGTAACAGACTCTGGGACCTTGTGAGAAATCTCCTTCTGAAATTTGAAACATTCAAAGCTCAAGGATCAGTGTTTGTTTTGCTTTTTCTTGAGGGGTAGATGAACGTAAACATTAAATGAAATTTAGTCCAACAAACAACTTCACTTTAAATGGTGTTTTCCCAAGTAAACTGATTTTATATAAGTGGAGGTTTTGGGGAGGGGATAGGGGTGGAGATTTTTGCCCTTTTTCCCTAAGTAGATCTGAAATATGCATTAAAGACAGATCCTTCTTTTGTCTCACCAAATGACAATCAGCTTGCATACGAGTCCCAGGATTGAGAAGAGTGGGATGAGCAAAATGTACCTAAGAATTGGATGAGAGCCACTTGGCATTCTTAAAGAATTTTGTTACTAATGAAAAACTATTTGTGTAATTTCACCTGGATGTCGTTTGTGCTTTTTTTTCAAATAAACACATGTGTCACCCAGATTAGAGAACTGGTTTTCAATCTGTGGAAGCAAATTAACTAATGTATATTTATCTTTAGAATAAAGATTATGCCTGAATACTGTACCAAAACTCAGGCTTATGATTTCAGTTTAGTGTTACAACCTTTTAGTATGAATAGTAAGTGGGATTTTTTTTTCTCCCTCATGGTAAACAAGTTTGATTTTCTGAATAGGTAGTTAGATTTCCAAAAACATGCTAAATCATTCCCTTTCAAAATTTTCTTCACAGATTCTAATTGAGCTAAAAAGGTTGAACTCAAATTTTGAAAAATATTTGTCTGTCCAGGCTCAGGCAGAGTTCATTTTCTTTTCAGGAGACTATCAAGATATACAGTATACAATGATTTCTTTTTCAAAGCAGATTCAGTTATCATCATTAAGTTCTCACAGCACAATGATTCCTCACAGAGAACTCGAGTCTGCCTATGGCTTCTCAGTGCTGCCTCTCTTTCTTATTAGAGCTTTTGAAACTCTCTACCCTACTTATCTTCTTACCTATCTTGCAGGCTAAGGTCATTGTTATTTCATTCTCTCTTAAGGTACTGGCTTGTGAATCAAAGACTTGGCAAGTTAATTTTGGAATCATGGTTAACATAGTTAATAATTCCTGTTCACAGTCACAGTAAATTTGGTGTTGATTTCTCTTCTTCCCCTTGGTGAGTAAGTAAACAGAAAAATAGTTAAAATTTTAAATGAGGGTTCAGGTTCAGGTCTTGGTTGTGAAAGTAGTTTTTTAAAGGTTCCATTGTCTTCTGTCCACTTTAATTCTGTTTCCCATATGAACTGTAAAGTTATAGACCAATTGTAGAAAGAGATAGCTGTTGGTTTTCTTCAAGTTTATTAAAATATATTTTAAAAGTATGTGGAATTAACAAAATAGCTTCATTAACATACAGGTCATATATGCAACTTCACTAGAGACTCTTTTGAAGGGACTTGAGTAGTAGGAGGCAAACACAGTTCAGACAGGTGTCTTTGACTTTCCTACACAGCTCTGTTCCTGCACTAATCATCTCAGTTCCTCCTCCTTTGCAATGATTTCTTGACATATGATATCCTTTAACCAAACCTCTTCCTTTTGCAGAGCTGCTACCCTTTGCCTGAACTGTGAAGCAAGTTGTTCACGAGATTGAGGTCTGTGATAAGGCAGAGGCTTTTTGAAACAAGAACCAGAAGCATCTTCAAACCCCAAAGGTTCTTGCACTTATGTTAGACTCAGGTGTGACCCCTTTTCCTAAAAAATGTCATAATCAATGGGATTTCTGGCTGTTAGCACTCCAGCAGTAATTAAACAACTGAAAGATGATTGCTGCCTTCACAGTTAATGTCTTTCTTTTGCTTCCAATGTTAAGTGGCAAGTGAGAGCTGATTTTTCTACTTTTCCACACAGGTCACTACCATAGAATCCCAGCAAATAAATTCTATCAGAGATTTTCTCCTAGTTTTTGGACAGCAAGAAGATGTCTTTTACTGAAACAGGAGGCATTTCAACAGCTAAAATGGAACAGTGTTATTGTAGATATCTCAGAACCACAAAAATGAAAGGTCCTATATTATTCTATGTTGATATTTGAAAACCTTGGAGTAATTTGTAAGAAAGATCAGAAGTATTCAGTGCTGTTTGTTTGTTTTCTTCAAGTGTTTGAATAAAATAATTTTCTATAAAGTAGTGGCATTCTGAGGAAATAATGTAAGTTTGTTTGGTTTAAATTATGTAAACTTTATAATTTTGATTAAATAAAAATCTTCACTCTATTCCAATAAAAGTAAATTGATTTTATTTAAATGAATAGAAAACTGTAGGAACTAGACTTAGCCTGAAAATAGTAATCCCTCCATGTTAGAAATCCCACTGAAAACACCAAGCTTTAGCCATCCCTACACTCCTCTCCGCAGGATTTACTCCTAAGTGGTTCATTATTACCTAACTACTTTGCTTTTGTACAGTGTAAACATACAATTTTGGGACAAGCAAAGGATCTTACTTAAATAACTTTTGGACTTTTCTGTCATATACAGTTTGACCTATGACTTGACCCATTGTCCAGAGGGTGTGTAAATAGGACTTTTGTTTCCGTGATTAGAGAGAAATAAGTATGTTCCAATGCTTAAATTTTTTTCCCCCTTTTGCATAGACCTGACTAGAATAGATGCAGAAATCATTTTTACGCTTGCAGTTTGGGTATTAACACTATATGAGGCTAGATCAACTGAAATAGTACGATTTCTCAATTAAGGTTTAATCCTTTTCTTGCTCTGGATAGTGTGAGAGTAGAAGAGCATATGGGGATATTGCTCAGTGTAGGAAGACTTCAGTCTTTATCTTATAATTACAATGTTTTTGGTCATAGTCTTATATTTGCAATGTAAATATCTTAAAATTGGAAGCAATTCTTGCACTGGATTACAACACTGCTACGAACAACTAGGATAACTTTTTGCTATGACTGTCTTGTAGATTATCAGTGTTTCAGTGTCCTTTAGTTTTTAGCTTTCCAAACTCTTCGAAACATGTTCTTAGTTTCATAAGCCTTTCAACTGAATTTACACACCATTAGAATAGCTTCATTTCATAGCTTTAAGAATTGGTCTTAGAAGTCTTGGAGTAAGGGGCCAAAATAAATTAATTTTGTATCTGCACAGGGATGAGTCCCAGAAGACCAATTACCGCAAGCCCATGATCAGAGAGAACAAGGAAGTTAGACCCTGCTATAAACCATTTATACAAGTAACCCAAGTGCATATGAAAAATGAGACTGGTGGGTGAATGTGCACAGTTAGTAAATGAAGATAGTCATTTTCCTGCATCTACAACACACTCTGAAGTGCAGTACAAGTTGATCTACATATTCTGTAAATCAGAACAGATATGGCTATGTAAATTTTATACTTTTATATCATTTTTTAACAGGAAATTAAGGCAGTATCAAATGTTCTATTTCATGTCTGCCTTGAAACAGAAGGTCATGAGACTATCTGAATTTAAACTACTTTAAATATTTACAGATACATTAGAATATTCCAATTTCATTAAAAATTATGCAGACTGACTGTGTCTGGAAAATGACAACAAGCTTTCCTGTCCACTTACACCAGGTTCCTGTCTACAAGAAAAATGATTGTAGATGTGTAGTGTTACTCACCCAGAACAACCTCCCAGCATGCACTGATTTCTCATCAGGAGCTTTCTAAATCTGCAGTTTCTTAAAATATGTAATGACTTTCAAACTTCTCTTCTAAACTGCTTCTAAATTAATGCAAGGTTTTATCAGCATCCTGAAGCAGGGAGTTACAACTTCTCTATATTGTTAATGGCAACAAACTTCCTTTTATTTGTTTTTGATATTTTGTATACTTATTTCAATTAACACTTTTTGTGTCAAAAATTACTGTTGACAGTTCTTTCCCATTCATGATTTTAGCCCTTCTTATCCTTGTCTTCTGAAAAGCATGAGTCTAGTCATTTAATCCTCATGTAGAAGACATTTCATAACTATGACTTTCCTTGCTCACTTTTTCTGCATCTTTTCAGTTTCTTAATGCAAATATACTAAAATCCTTATTCAAAGTGATTTAGAATTTCCATATTATTATAAAACATTTTGTGCATTTATATAAAACCCCCCATCATCTGTGGAAATTTTTTTTAATTTTATGTTTGTGTAATTTTAAGAATGTGTATTGCAAACATGACCTAAACAAAATGGTTGATCCTTGTTTTTACTACACTTTAAATGCTGTTATTATTACTTTTTTGTAACTCACGTTGAATGTCCGATGTACATATGGAATATTGTAAAAAATAAATTGACTAATTAATTTTTTAAATAGAAATCATCAAAAGAGCAATTTGGAGGAAAAACAACAACCCATCTATACTGAAAACATTGCTTATATCATGTGGCAATACTGAGGTCTTCAGCAGTGCTTCTTTTCAAACTTCTGACCCTGTTAAGTTGCCTATTTAAAAATAAGAGTGAATCTAGCTGATCACAGTTTTCACAGTAATGGAAGTACACTGTTCACAGACATTTATTCTGATTTTATAATTTTCATAAAGTGTATCAAAAATGGAGCCTGCAGGTCTGGCATGTCAAAATTACTTTAATCTTGCTATGATTTTACACCTTAAAGCCCAAACAGCACTAACCAATATTAGCTGCAATTTTTATCGCAATTTATTCTTTCTTCCAAACCTTTGTTTTTAATTTAACAGTCTTAATGTTAACGGAAAAACACACCAATCACAGTCTCAAATGAGTACTGTGAGAATTCTGTGTATTAACTACAAGAGACAGTTCTCTGAGTCTTCCTATGAAATGTGAAATTATTAAATGCAATATTGTCAAAATACTTTTGCTATTTATGGGTAGTTCTTGAAATAATACAAAAACTACAAAACCATAAAATTATTTGCAATATTAAGTACATATATGTACTATGCATGTATGTTAAGTATATATGCGTATGTAACATTCAGTTTAAAACATATATGCAATATGTATATACACAGAGATAGATATTCAATTTAACAAGGTAAATGTGTTATTCCATTTATACAAATACACATTTTGTTATGCAACCCACTATTGGACTATTCTTCTATTCTTTTAACAGTTTGTGTTCTGTGGATTTACAGCTACATCATGTAACAAACTGTGGATATGAAAGGTAGTGATAAGTGGATTAGGAAAGAATGGTACTGAAAGCCAGTGACTTAAAGGGGTAGGGAATTGGGTTTAGCTGGTGAATAAATATTGCGCAATGACATTTATGGAGGATCCTCAAAAGGAACTCTAAGAAAGCCAAGCATGTAGTCTGTGAATATGAGAACTTTAGAGCTATGACAAAACAGAGACACTATATAAAACCTGAGTATTTTAGATGAAACTAGATTAATTTAGATGAAAACAATGTTTGAGTAAGGATGTCAAGAGGGGAAGGATAAAGAAAAAATTTGAGGTGGAAGGATCTGGAAGTCATATGTCTACTCACCAGAACACACATTGCCTGGAAAGTGAAGTGGATCTTCAGTACCAAAGTCATGACATTTGTTTCCAGTTTTAATAGACAGCAGTATTTATTGCTTAAACCTCTTGTCTCTTAGGATCATCTTGCTTTCATTTCAATGAAATGAAAATAACAGAACTGAAAGAATATAAGAGAAGGCAAAAGAAGATGGGATTCTTTGAAACCTTCAGAGAGTCCTGCTTTTTACATTAACTAGGTATGCAAAAAAGATTCAGTTATGGCACTGCCAAAAACTATTACTGGAGCAGTTATAGCATCCTGAAGCACCTCTAGTGTATCTCAACACAGTTCTGCAGGGACTGTTTTTAATCATCTGAGGGTAATGTAGTCATATCTCCTTGATTTTTTCGACCTTCCTGAAGCTTTCTTGATTTTTCCATATGAAGCTACATATGATTTTGTCATGCTTCCTACCCTGTTGAGATAGATATGGAAACTGACTTTTCCTTCTGTAGTTCACAATCCAGTCAGGCTTGCTAACCATGAGAAAAAATGCACTTTCAGTTGATATGGTGTAGGTCAACCATGCAGTAGCCAAAAGGTGAGGATTGCTCCAGCCCTACCACCATTGTAAACCCAAATCTAGGCATTTTCAATCTGATTGCATCTTTCCTTTACTGCTCAAGAAAATGTTACATGAAATCACTTAATAAAGTACATACTTAGGAAAACTAAAGTGTATTTATTTTGTAGACTTCTAGAAGTGGAAAAAGTGTCAATTCATCTGCAGTTCAGATTGTTTTCTCAGTTCGGGAGCCACTTGATATTTCTTGGAAGAAATTATTGCCCACAGTTGTATATCGTTGTCTGGACTGAATTCAACATTAAGGACTTCTAATGATTTCCTAGAATACATAATTTTTGTAAGCACTGGAGGCTCAAAATGTCTCTCTTCAATAAATAAGGGAAAGTTTTGCAGAGAATCCAGCCTTTCTGTCATTGTTGTAACTTCAGAATTAGGGAGCATACATGTATCAGGAAGAAACTTAAAATCTTGCAGGTAGATGTATTGTTTGCAAAAAAATACTGGATATTTTTAAAAAGAGCAGCTTTGGAAAACTAACACCTATTCTATCCTTAGAGTCAATAACAAAAAAAGGTCATAGTCATGACAGCTTCAGTATCTGGTGGAAAAAGGAAGTAAGTTTTGTTTCCATGACTGAAGTAAAATGAAAAATTGATCATCTAGGTTTTAACTTGGGTTTTAAGTGCCTGACTGTGTAGAAGGAAAATAGCTGTTCACAGGAAACTAAAACCATCTGCTCAATCCAAAAAAGCTATCAAATATCTCTGAAGTATTGAAAGATTTTAGACCTCTATCTTCCTATAGGAGATTCAAAGCCATATCTTATTCAATAGTTACTATTCCTTTAAAATATGGTTTTGCTGATTTTAGAAGGCAGCTTCTGGCTATGTGTGCACATACAGAAATCTATTAATTAAAAATGTTCACACAGAGAAGGCACTTTAAACTTGGAAAATAATACCTGTAAAATAGTTGAAAATAAACATCTGCTGTTACTGAATTTCAGGTTATTTGTAATTATTCCCTTTGGAATTTATTAGTGTTGTGTAGGCAAATAAACACTCTGGTTTAGAGGAGGTAATAGAAGGCCTTCCCCTGACACCCATAAAGACTCCACTGTTCCTGTCTAAGCACTTTAGGAAAGGTTGGTCTTTTAATTCCCCAAAGCCCCATCACGGCACAATGCAGTCGTCTTGTTCCAGTTTCCAGTCTTCTAAGTATCCTTTCCAGCTTTCACAATATCAATCTATCTGCAGATAGAGTCCTTAAAATTCTGGAACTCTCTTCAGTCCAAGATGCTAAACAATTCCAAATCTCTGAATAAAAATTAACAGATATACAAGTGAAAATGTTAGATTCTAGCCAATCTGTCCACTCCAGTTCTTCATGTAGTCCCTCTGAAAGATTTTTATTGTATGAGTTGGTCCTTCATAAAGTACTAAAATAGATTATAATGAATTATTTTTTAAAAGGTAAACACTTTTAAACAGAAGAGGTAACAAAAATTATTTCTATTTCTAAATAGAAATATTAGAACATTAGAATTTTTTTTCTAATTCTATTATGCAGTAAAAAATAGCTTAGTTATTTTCAAGGTATTTGCTTTCTCTTTTTTTAAAGTAAATTTCAAAATTTGGTCTTATTGTAAGACCTAAGACAGAAAAAAAAAAGCAGTAAAAAGCCAGCTACAAGTTAAGCAGAGTTTACAGTCTTACCTGGTAAGTAGCTGAAGCCAAATCAGCTATTCAGACTTGTATCAATTGTTCAAGACCTTGGAAAAGTTATTGTGTGCATACATATGAGAAAAGGCAGAATTTAATTTGTCAGAAAGTGTTTATTTCCCAGCTAATAATGTTTATTATAATGTCATCCATTATGTGTATTTACCTTTAAAGCAACCAGTAGGAAAATATCTTCATAATATTTTAAAATGCATTATAAAATGTAAACTTGCAAATATAACTTATCGTGAGTCATATACATGTCATCATTGGATAATTTAGGTTGGAAAAAACCTCTGAAGGTCCTATAGCCCAGCCTCCTTTTCAAAGCAGGGCAAAGTACATCAGGATGCTCTCAGATCTGACCAGTCAAGTTTTGAAAATATTTGGTGATGGAGATTCCACAGCACTTCTGGACAACTTGTTCCAAAATTTGTCCATCTTCAATATAAAAATAAATAAATATATAAATATGGAAATCCTTATACTTAATTAATTAATTATACTATTTGAATAATTAAGTTACATTTAATTGTGTTCCTACTAGTCTCTTTTGCCTCTTAACACTGTGCACCACTGAAAAGTGTCTGGCTTCTTCTTTCTACACTGCTGTGATACTTATTGCTGAAAAAACCCACCCTGATTGAATATGTTTAATAATTAATTCCCTTTTCAGTAGCATATGGATACAGGCCAGATTAATCATTCAAGCACTATTATGATTAAATAAATAACCTCAATAATTTTCAAAGTTTAAGATAGTGGTTAATCTGTACGAAAAGACAAGATTATGAATAAGAACAGTATCACCAACAATTGTGTAGCATTTTGAGTTTGTGTAGTCTTTTAAATTTACATTTTGCTCTTCTGCCCTGTTCTCACTCGCCGAGGAGACCAGCTCCAGTCTGGTAAGTCCGCACTGGGGAGGGAAATCGCGGCGAGAAGAGACCGGCAAGGAGCTCTTTTGGGGGGCTTTTTGAAGCCAAGAAGGCAGCTAGCCGGCCATAAGGGGCTGCCTATAAGGGGCTGGCTGCTGAGGCGGCGTGGGCGGAGCCAAGAGCCCCCGGCGCCTGATCTGAACGAGCTATAAACAGGCCACCGGTGACTCACGGTGCCCACACCCCTCCCCTCGCAATCCAGCTGGGTGGAACCAGCACCACCCACCGCTGATCAGGTGATAAGTAGCCTCTTGGAGGGCAGTGGCTACTGCCCACAGAGCCCGCGGGGCGAGCAAACAGCGCTTGAGTGTGTGTGGCCCGTGGGGGTGCCGCAGCTGTTTGCAGCTCGCAGGGCAGGGCGCTGAGCCTCTGCCGGTGCACAAGGTAAATTCGATCGCTGTAAGGATCGGGCAGTGCGGGTGAGGGGAAGGAGAGGAACAGCAGCGCAGGGACGTGAGAGCAGGACGTGTAGGAAGCAGCACACAGTGGTTGGTTCCCTTCCAGCCAGGGAGAAGACCATGGTCACAACACGGCCAAGAGCCACGGTGAGGAAGAAAGTGGGAACTCAAGCCGAGGTCCTGCACAAACACGCAGCTGTGCAGGTCTCCGGCTGCGGCGAGTGCCTGAGCCTGGCGCATGAACCAGAGGGAGTCAGAGGCACGGCTTGTGTGCGGTGTGAGCAGATAAACGACCTGCTCAGGCAGGTGGTTGAACTGAGAGAGGAGGTAGAAAGATTGAGAAGGATCAGAGAGTGTGAAAGCGAGATAGATTGGTGGAGCCCCACTCTGAGGCAAAGGCAGCAGGAAGAGGCTCTACAAGAAGTGGAGGACCCTTTCCCCTCCTGTCCCCAGGCAGAAGGAGGGGACATAAGGGACAAGGGGGAATGGAGAGAGGTCCCTCCTCAGAGGGGTAAGCAAAAACCTTCTTGGCCCTCCTCACCTTCCCAGTTGCCATTGTACAATAGGTATGGGGCTTTGGGACTTGACGGCCAGGTGAATGAAGATGGAGACAAGGATCCATCTATTGAGCCACCCACAGCTTGTCATTCACCTCCATGTCTTAGGACTTCTTCAATTAAGAAGAAAAGGAGGGTAATTGTAGTGGGCGACTCTCTTCTGAGGGGAATGGAGGGGCCCGTTTGTTGACCAAACCCATCCCATAAGGAGGTCTGCTGCCTCCCTGGGGCTCGGGTTAGAGATCACAGAACTTTTTCACAGTGGGGGTGACAGAGCACTGGAACAAGCTTCCCAGAGAGGTTGTGGAGTCTCCCTCTCTGGAGATATTCAAAACCCTCCTGGGCTTGTTCCTGTGTGACCTGATCTAGGTGATCCTGCTCCAGCAAGGGAGTTGGACTAGATGATCCTTCAAGGTCCCTTCCAACCTCTAACGTTCTGTGATTCTCTTCTGGAGTGGGCAATTACAGCTGTTCAGAATGATTCTTGGGTATTACTGAGGCTGTAGGTATACCAAACCAAGCAACACAAATCAATGCTTTGAGTAATGTCAATCTTCTAATTAAATTTCCTTTGTCTACAAGGCTTACAAGGGGATCACCGTATAAATCACAAGCTGTTTATGCAAATAACATTTGGGTTTGAACCTGGAAGAAGGTAGATTTAGATTGGAGAATAGGAGGAAATGCTTCACTCTGAGGGTGATGAGACACTGGAAGAGGTTGCCCAGGGAAATTGTGAATGCTCCAACCCTGGAGGTGCCCAAGGCCAGGTTGGATGGGGCTCTGAACAACCTGGTCTAGTGGGAGGTGTCCTTGCCATGGCATGAGGGTTGGAACTAGATGATCCTTGAGGTGCCTTCCAACCCAAACCATTCTATGATTACCAAATATGTCAAAATCCTAAGCATACCAGAAGAAATTAAAGACATTTTTATTCCTCAACCTTCATGACCTGAATGTTGACTTATACCCTCAAATATCAATTTGATTACTCAAAAGAGAGTAATCAAGTAACATATGGAGAACACTGAATAACTCTGAGACAAGACCATGTCATATGATGATATGATGTTGTGGTTTAAGGTTTG
>VYZX01008987.1:0-10561 GCA_013401335.1 Brachypteracias leptosomus
TCTAGCTCAAACCAGGACACAGACAAATAGCAAGAATCATGAGCATGGGGGCACAGGCAACATTTTCTCAATCCTGACAGTGAAGGGAAATGAGGAGAAGGTCACTAATAGCACAGGTCAATAATTGGTTGCAGAATTGGTGTGGGCGACAAGGTTTTGAGTTGCATGACCATGGGACCCTGCTTGCAGATCACCGCATGCTTGAGAGATGAGATCCACCTCACTAAGCAGGGCAAAGCTATTTTTGCCAGTCAGATGGCTGACCACGTAATGAGGGCTTTAAACTAAGAATGGAAAGGGGAGGGAGCAAGTAACCAGCAGCCTTGCAAAGGAGTGATGGACATGGTCAAAGAACAAAGGGCATGGGGTGATGTGACAGGAACAGAACACAAAATCAACTTAAGCGGAGTCACCTGCAGCACTTGCATGTAAGCAAAGAAATGCCTACAAGGCACTATGATGGAGAAATCCCCCAATCTCTTTCTAGGGAGTCAACATAGAATCACAGAATTATTATTAAGGTTGGAAAAGACCTCTAAGATCATCAAGTCCAACTGTCAAACATGCTGGGGTGTCTCCCCAAAGTACCTGTATTCTAATGCATGCAGTACAGGGAACAAACACAATGAGTTAGTCTGTGTGCAGCTGCAGGGCTATGCTCTTTTTGGGACCACAGAGATGTGGTGGGATGGCTCTCATGACTGGAGCGTTACAAGGAAGGGATATAGGCTCTGTAGGGAGGACAGGCTAGAAAGACAAGGATGGGGAGTTGCCCTTTATGTGAAAGAGCAATTGGAGTGCATGAAACATGTCCTGGGGATGGTTGAGGAACTGAATGAGAGTTTATGGGTAAGTATTAACAAGAGGATAGTAAGGGTGACATTATAGTGGGGGTCTGCTATAGGCTGCATGACCAGGAAGAACAAGCAGATGAGGTAGGAGCAGCCTCACATTTGCAAGCCCTGGTCCTCACAGGAAACTTCAACCACCTGGATATTTGCTGGAGGGACAAGATAGCATAAGCAATCCAGAAGGTTCCTGGAGTGCCCTGGTAACTTCCTCTTCAAATTCATAAAGGAGCCAATGAGGTCAAATGAAATGCTGTGCTTTCAAGGACCTCATACCAACAATGAAGCACTTGTTTGGAACATGAAGCTCAAGGGCAACCTTAGCTGCAGTGCCCATGGAGCTCCCCATTGTGGAGCTCAGAATCCTGAGGGAAGAGCTCAAAACCCTAGAGTTCAGGAGAATGAACTTTGGCCTCTTCAAAGATCTGCTTGGAAGAGTCCCATGGGATAAGGTTCTGGAGGGAGGAGGGGTCTGAGAAAGGTGGTTAATATTCAAAGATCACCTCCTCCAAGCTCAATAGCAGATCATCTCAGCAAATAAGAAGTCAAGCAAAAATGCCAGGAGGCCTGTGTAGATGAACAAGGATCTCCAGGTCAAACTCTAACATAAAAAGGAAGCATACAAATGGTGGAAGCAAGGATGGGCAACCTGGGAGGAATACACAATCATTGTTCAAGCACATAGAGATGAAATTAGAAAAGCAAAAGCCCCACTGCAATTGGATCTAGCCAGGGATGTCAAAGACAAGAATAATGATTTCTGTAAGTACACAGGTGGCAAAAGGAAGAATAAGGAAAATGTGGGCTCTTTGCTAAATGAGATGGGTGACCTGGTGACACAGGACATGGAAAAAGCTAAGTTACTGAATGCCTTTCTTGCTTCAGTCTTTACTAGCAAGACTGGCCTTCAGGAATCCCAGGTCCCAGAGGCCAGGAGGGAAGGCTGGAGCAAGGAAGATGTACCTGTGGTGGAAGAGGATCAGGTCAGTGGATACTTAAGCAAACTGGACATACCTAAGTCTATGGGCCTTAATGGGATGCACCCACAAGTGCTGAGGGAGCTGGCAGATATTGTGAGGCCACTCTCCATAATCTTTGATTAATCAAGGTGACTAGTAGAGGTGCCTGAGGACTGGAAGAAAGTAAATACCAGCTCCACCTTCAAGAAGGGCAAGAAAGAGGATGCATGGAACTATGGACCAGTCAGCCTCACTGTGGTCTCTGGGAAGGTGATGGGGCTGCTAATCTTGGAAACCATTTCTAGGCACTTCAGTGACAAGAAGATCATCAGCAGTCATCAGTATGGTGATACCATGGGTAAGTCATACTTGAAAACTCTATAATGTATTCCTTTAAGAAGTGCACTGCCTACAGTGGCCTTGCAGAACAGGTATGGAGTTCTGCAGGAGGAACTGGTTGTGAGCAAGGATGAGAGCTCACAAAGGCCAGAAGTGCCACCAAGGCCAACTCGCCTCAGGCAGCCCATCAAAATTGACCCTGAAAAGAAAAATCAAAGGGTCATTGTTGTAGGTGACTCCCTGCTNGAATCGATGGAGCTCCATCTGGGGAAGGACAATGACCTGGTTGAGAGCGTATTGGTTAAGATTAAAGGGAAGACAGGGGCAGGTGATGTTACAGTAGGAGTCCGCTACAGGACACCTGACCAGCAGAACCAAGCAGATGAGGCCCTCCATAGACGGATAGAAGTGGCTTCATGTTCACAGGCCCTGGTCTTCATGGGGGATTTCAACCACCTTGACATCTGCTGGAGGGACAACACAGCAAGGCACCAGCAATCCAGGATGTTCCTGGAATGCATAGATGACAACTATGACAGCAAATTGTATCTAGGGCTGCATCAAGAGAAGCGTGGCCAGTAGGTCAAGGGAGGTGATTCTCCCTCTCTACTCCACTCTTGTGAGACCCTATCTGGAGAACTGTGTCCAGTTCTGGAGCCCCTATTACAAGAAAAATATGGACATGCTGGAACGTGTCCAAAGAAGGGACATGAAGATGATCAGAGGGCTGGAGCACCTCTCCTACGAGAACAGACTGAGAAAGTTGGGGTTATTCAGTCTGGAGAAGAGAAGGCTCCGAGGAGACCTTCTTGTGGCCTTCCAGTATCTTAAGGGGGCCTACAAGAAAGCTGGTGAGGGACTTTTTAGAATGTCAGGTAGTGGTAGGACTAGAGGGAATGGATTAAAACTAGAGGTGGGTAGATTCAGATTAGACGTTAGGAAGAAGTTCTTCACCATGAGGGTGGTGAGACACTGGAACAGGTTGCCCAGAGAGGTGGTGGAAGCCCCATCCCTAGAAATTTTTAAGGCCAGTCTGGATGGGGCCCTGAATAACCTATCTAATGGGAGGTGTCCCTGCCCATGGCAGGGGGGTTGGAACTAGATGATCTTTAAGGTGCCTTCCAACCCTGACAATTCTGATTCTATGATTAAATGTCTGTGATAAAGCAATTGGCCTGGTAGATGAGGGGCAAACAATGGACATTGACTATCTGGACTTCACCGAGGCCCTTGGCCACATCTCCCTCAAAATCCTCACAGGGAAGCTGTGGGTGTCTGGGCCGGACAAGCAGGCAGGGAGGACGCCTGAGCAAGGGCAGTGCCAGCCGGGGCCGGCAGCGGCCGCCTAAGCGAGGCCCTAAGGGCCGGACCCGCGCCCCTCCTGCGGAACAGGCGATCCTCTCACCTCCCTCTCCTTCCACTGCCAGCTCCAATGGCCGCCACCTGCCCCTGCCCCATAAGCGGCGTGTGGGTTTTCCTGCGCTGAGCGGGAGCTCTGTGTAGCCCCGACGAAGGTGGAAGAGGGGCTGGAAGCTGCTGAAGGACGGAGGCGGGGAGCGCTGCCGCGGGGAAGAGTGCACCATTGCTCAGCCGCGGTAGCGCCGGCACCTGCCATGGGGGAAGAGGAGGCGAGCGAGGCGGAGCAGGTTGCAACTACAAATCCCGGCAAGCCGCGCGGCGCTCACGCCCACCTTTCCCCTCCCCGCCGCCCCCGAGGTGAAGAGGAAGCGGAGGTGCACCAGGGCTGCTTTCGGCTGCTGGCGGCGGGGTGAGCAGGGCTGGGGCCTGTGGGGGAGCCGGCGCGTTGCGGGAGCCCCGGATCCGTGTCTTAGCAACCAAAGCCCCGTGGGGCGGCCAGGCGAGGAGCGGGCGCCCGGCGAGGCCGCCGCTTCCTCCCCCGCTGCCCATCCTGAGCTGTGGCGTCCCGGCGGCGGTGTGCCGTGAGATGGGGCGGCGGTGCCGGTAAAGAAACGTGAGTCAGCAAAGCCGCCTGCTGCGACCGTGCTGCCGGGGCCGCCCTGGGGTGGGCCGCGCCGCTCACGGAGATCTTCCGGTAGGCAGGACGGCGCTTGTTTTGAAACGAGCAGCTCGGCCTCCCGACTCGGCCGTAGGCCTAAAGCGGCCAAAGGCACCAACAATACCTGTGTCTGCTCATGGCGCCTGAGCTCACCAGAAGCGGTGAAGCTTCTGGTCCAGAAGCGGCCTCTGTTCTGGCGGGAGTGCAGCGCCCTTGGGCTGCAGCTCGGCTCTGGTTTCCAGACTTCAGTGTGTTGCTGACCTCCGGCAGCACACTGCAGCTGTGGCTGCCGCAGGAATACGGCTATGGAGGCGCTTCCCAGATCAGGCCACATCTTGCATGTTTGGAAAAATATAGTAGCATGATCTAGTCGAAAATAATTACCGCTTATTCTGGTATTACTGATAATTGTTGATGGATGATGTAGAAAGGCTTGTTGAGTGTGGATAGGCTGCAAAGCCAGAGTAGGTATTAAATGGAGAATTCTGTATAGTTAAAGAAAACTTACAAAATTAAATCATGAAGCATGTTTTGGTTTGTTTCTTTTTAGATAATGGAGCCTTGTAGCTCTGTCAACATTGACAAGAGTGAATCACTAGTGGAAAGTGAAAGTGAAGACGAGATTGAGTTTGTTGGAGTAAGTAGATCTTGTACTGGAAACAACACATGGCTTTATGGTATTAAATTTGCTCTTGGTAGCCCAATAAAATAGGAAGGTGTCTTTGTGTACTCTCTTGATCTTGATGGAGAGCATTACTTTTGGATTGAAATATAATTTGTGAATCTTTGTGGCAGATACAAGTTTATCTTCAAGATTTACCTTTCTTTGGAAGGGTATAAGATGATGACATTTAGTCAGAGAGATTATAGACTTAAGTACCTGTCATGGTTTAACCCCAGACAGCAACTAAACTCATGTTGCAGCTGCTCACTCACTCCTCCTCCCTTCCAGTTGGATGGAAAAAACTAAAACTCATGGATTGAGATAAGAACAGATTAATAACTAAAATATAATAATAACAACAGTTATAATAACCCCTATAATAATAGTAACAAAAAGGAGTGTAACAAAAAGAGAGTGAAATAAAACCCAGTAAAAGGCAAGTGATGCACAATGGAATTGCTCACTACCCACTGACCTAGGCCTGAGTGGTGATCCACCCTCTCAGCTAACTTCTCCCAGTTTATATACTGAGCATGATGTCCTACAGTATGGAATATCCCTTTGGCTAGTTCAGGTCAGCTGTCCTGGCCATGCTCCCTTCTAGCTTCTTGTGCATCTACTTGCTGGCAGAGCATAGGAAACTGAAAAGCTCTTAACCTAGGATAAGCAGCAACTGAAGCATGAGTGTGTTATCAACATTATTCTCACACTAAATCCAAACCACAGCATGGTACCAGCCAAAACCAGGACAGTATCCCAGCAGGTGAGTGGAGAATTACAGTAATCAATTGTGGTGGGTTTACCTTGGCTGGGCACCAGGTGCCCACCAAGCCCTTCTGTCACTCCTCCTGCCCCCAACCTCCATCAGCAGGGCAAGCGGGGAGAGAATAAGATGGGAAAAACCATTCAAAGTTCATTCTTTGCACACACATAAGCATTCATGTGTAGCATGATTGTATAAGCTTCATTTTCTTGAAACACTGGGCAAAGAATGAGGAAGCTAGTACAGCTTTAAATGTGTAATGATCAAAGGGCTTTTGGAGCACCAAGAGCAGTAATTGTAAGAAAAGATGCTAAAATCAATGCTTCTGCTACATTTTTTTTCTTCATTTTATCTGTGGATAATATGGAACCTTTGTGATCCTAGTGATGAAGGCCTATTCAAAAGGGTTTGTAATGATAGGACAAGGAGTAATGGTTTTAAGCTAGGAAAGGATAGATTTAGACTGGATATTAGAAAAAAGTTCTTTAGTATGAGGGTGATAGATGAGTGGAATGGGCTGCTCCATTTGGTGGTGGATGCCCCATCCCTGGAGTCATTCAAGGTCAGGCTTAATGGGGCTCTGAGCAGCCTGACCTAGGTAGAGATGTCCCTACTTGTGTAGGGAGGTTGGACAAGATGACCTCTAGAGATACTTTCCAGCCTAAAACATTCTATGATTGCTTCCGAGAGAGGCTGCTGTATATGGGAAGATGACTGTGTTTAAGCTTGTTTGTGCAGGGTTGGTATCTTGGAGTGAGGAGCTTACTATTGTCATCAATGAATACAAGGGGAAAGGTGTCTGATCCTTGCTATCACCTAATGTCAGTAATCTGTCCTCGGATCTCTGAAGGTGAACTTGAACTTTGCAAAAGGATTTCTAAACTATTTGGGTAGCTTTAGATTATCGTTTCCGTAGAATTGTATAGGCTTCATAAATGTTGTGTATGAATGCTACCTGATCATCCAAGTACTATTTTCTGTATGTCCTGACCCAGTGCACCAGGTGGTACTATATAAACAGATTTGGAGAATCTCAACCTGTGCTCATTTTAATAGAAAACTAATAGTTGTAGGCCATGTAATCTGTGGGGTATTTGGGATTTTTTTTGGTTTGTTTGGTTTGGGGTTTTTTTGGTTGAAAGTTGGATATTTTTTTTTGGTGTGTGTGGTTTTTTTCTTTGTTTTTTGGGGTGGTTTTTTTTCATCTTTCCCATTTCAATCATTTGTCTTGGGCTGTTTGAATTCTTACTGTATGACTATGACAAAAAGTCCTCGTTTGATGGAGCAGAAGCAGTCTTGGCTGCCAGAGTTTTTGAGCTTTTACAGGCAGATTCACCCATTTAGGAAACTCACAACTGTTCTTCCATAAGTTCCCACCTTTTAATTCTGCTTTGCAAGGTATTTTGTCCATTTAAAATAATTCAATTTGAAGTTTTATATACTAGCAGAAGATGTAATTTAAAGTACAATGCAAACCATTATTCCTAAGGCCTTAATATCTTAGAATAAGATGGTCTGTCTCCCATTTTGTTCCCTTGGGAAGGATAAGGCAAGAATGAGGAGATGCACAGGTCTAATGAGGACAAGTTACCACAGTCTACACTGAAAGCATTGGGCTCCTCTGGTTTGATTGGGGTTTTTTTAGTGGTATTTATCCATTTATATATTTTTCAGACTAATTTCTTTAAAGATAAGGCTCATCATTATGTAGCTCTTTTTAAAAACTATTAAGTTACCCCTGCAAAAGTTGGTAGCTTTCCTGGGCAGGGGCTCTTACCTTTGTTACTCTATGTGGCACCTCAAAATAATACATAGTTTTAGAAAGTGTTTAAAAGCCTGACTTTTCTGTTGTGTTACAATGGCAAACATGGGTAAAAGGGTATTTGTGCTTATTTGTTTTCTGTAAACATTTGTTAAGTAGATACAAATATTATCCAAACATTTAATGTATGCAAACTGCATTTAAACAAGTGTAATATTACTTGCATTAAATTGAATTTACTAGTAAATGTTCCGGTCACTAGAACTTTCTAGGCTTGAAAACAAGTTACTCTGCTTTTCAGCTGGCAATTTCCTAACTTTTAATTAGTTACTGAACCCAGGGAGTAAGTAAGCAGAAATAAGGAGAATATCTGCCTTTGAAGAAGCTACAGCTGCTAGGATCAGAGCTGAATGTTTCAAAACAGGTTGTTGAGCTCATTGGACGGTCAGGTGGTCACACTGTGTCTTTGAAGTGTTACTTGCTAACACCTGTTAAATAAAGATTTAATTTCTTATAAGTTTGTAGAGGTTGTCAGTTTCTATTAAAGCAAATCCATCATTGATTTTTTTTTTTAGAGATTTTATTTAGAAAAAATATGTTCTCTTTATTTAATAATAAAAAGTTAAGCATTCTTTTGGGGATTAGTTTGAGGCCTGCAGCTTGATTTATATAAGCTTTTGTCATCTGTCCAAGGATCTCATCCCTCTTCCTCCTCAGTGAGAAAATGAGGACTGCTTATACCTGGCCAGCTGAACAGCTTCATAGCCTTGAAAGGTGGAGGAATGTAAAGAATGAGAGGCAGGCAGGACAGCAGAGAGAATTGCATGCTGCTGTTCTCTCTGCTGCTTCTCATGAGACAATAAATCTTTCCAGCCTGCCCTAGCTGATTCATGGTTAAGATCTTGAGGACACTGCCAAATAGATGGCGGAGATGGTGGATATAGTACTGCTCCCCTTCAAGAAGTCAGTCTGCTGACTATTGTAAATCTTTCTGCCTGAAAAACTTAACTTTCTAACCAATAAAGAATACCTTTGGAGTATAGAACAGCTCTGGTGTCTGCCAGCAGTAATGTCAGACAAATGGCTAATACTGCAGTTTAGTCAAAAACTCTGCTATATGATGTAGATGACGTTGCATATACAGACTTCAAAAGAAAAAAATACCCATCATCCACCCCTGCTACCAAGTACTTAAACTGTTTTTGTTCTTCATTTATTTACTTCTGGGTTAGATGCTAACTTCCAGAATTTGGATGGGCCACTTTTTATGGCACATAAAGATCGTAGTTAACTTTGCCTCTCACTGACCATGTGTACACATGTGACCGTGGATGTAAGTTAGGGTCACTAAAAATATTTTTGTTTGGTGTATGTAGGTTTACTCACCCTATTTCATGTTCACTATACTGGTTATTTAGTTGGCATGTGATAATGTTGTTATATGATATGAGTTTGAGGGGTTTTTTGCATGACATCAGATTATGTGGACATAGTGCTGCTTTTTTTTTTTTTCCTTTAAAACTGAAGACTTGTGTCACAGTGACTGTGGATGTGTTACCAAAATCTGGTAAATTAAAAGCTGTCTAACAGTTTAATGTTAGAAAGCAGATATCACTTTAT
Source organism: Brachypteracias leptosomus (assembly GCA_013401335.1). Taxonomy (NCBI): domain Eukaryota; kingdom Metazoa; phylum Chordata; class Aves; order Coraciiformes; family Brachypteraciidae; genus Brachypteracias; species Brachypteracias leptosomus. The sequence continues at coordinate 8,973 of VYZX01008987.1, forward strand.
TCGGTGCTGGGTGCACGGGGGATCATTCCTCCTATCATGCACACCATAGGTTGCATTAGTTACAGCTTGTATTGCTTCAACACGTATGTATACATTACATTTCCTAGAAAGATCATACATATTCATCATATTTCCTGGAGATAATGATAATATTTGTATTGTCTTAATGCATACGTCTGAAGTCTCTTTGGGGCTCCTGGAGGGGTCTTGGGTGGTCTCAGATGGTCTGTAGTGGTCCCAGGCAGTGAACTTTACTTGTCTTTTTCCTAATGTGGTCCCAAGCTGGCCCCTTGCCTTGTGTGTTACAGTTTGTTACTGTTGCATCTGGATCCTGCTGGTTCTTCATGTTCTAGGATTGTGGTTGTCAGGTTTATGCAAGTTCTTGTACTTCTGCTGATTAAGTAGCTTAATGTTTAGACTGCAGATGGAGCTCTAGACATTTTGTACATCTTCTTTAAAAAACTTATGACCCATGTGCTTAGTTTGGGTTGCTGATGTTAAATTTTCTTCTCAGTTTGCTTATTCATGTTTGTCAACATTCTGCTATCTACTGGAAACTTGCAGTAGAAACATTTAAATTGGTGTGAGTGGCAATATACACACATGTGTATGTGTGGAGCCACCAGACAGAATTTTAAAAAGGAGGCATGTGAAGGCATGTAAATGAACTGGTGGATACTACCTAGGCTAGCTGGTCATTGAGGTCACAGATAATCCACATGAATTTCTGAAGACACTCGGATCAGGAAAGCAAGGGACACCATTCACACAAATTAAGACCAAGGCTGAAACTATAAAGGCCACTGCAGAAAACAAAGAACAAGACTACAGCCTTAAGATGTCCTAAGGAGGAGACAAAACCAATTGATAACCTTTAGTGACTTACTGTGGCCTTCCAGTATCTTAAGAGGGCCTGCAAGAAAGCTGGTGAGGGACTTTTTAGGATGTTGGGTAGTGGTAGGACTAGGGGGAATGGATNGGGAAGTAGACAAAAGAAGCACGTGGATGCCAAGCTAGAAGAATAGGGAAGAACTAGGTACTTTTTGATGGCCAGGGTCCTTTGTCCTCCATAGCACCGTACAGAGTCCTGACTAGGCTTCCTGGATGCACTTCTTTGCACCTGCATGCTGGACAGACTGTTTGGATGTGTGTCTTTGTGCTTTTGTGGTGTGAACGGGTTAAATGTGTTTTACTTTAAAATAAAATGACCTCTTGCTCATTGTGATTCCAGTATGGAGAAGATACTTATTACCAGCTTATAGAATACCTGCTCAGAAAGGAGTAGCCTTCAGGGCTTGTATGCGCATGAAACTGTTTCCCACTTTCTTAATGTTTGAAGTGCTTAGAGGAGTTTTAATTCCTTTTGTACTGGGTCTGGGTGAGCTGGAGTTAATTTTCCCCATAGCAGCCCTCATAGTGCTGTGCTTTGTAGTGGTAGTTAGAAAGGCATTGGTAACATACTGGTGTTACCAACTCCACAGCATCAACTTCACTAACACACACAGCATCAAGACTGTCTCTCCAACATTTTCCCCCTCACCAGTAGATTGGTTGTAGACAAGGGTTGGAGGGGACATAGCCAAGACAGC